>SKCR01038778.1:0-103967 GCA_019454045.1 Zanthoxylum bungeanum | reverse complement strand
CTGATTCTGATAAGGATGTGGGCCCCGCCCTCAGAGTGCCATACCCGACAAGACTGATGCTGATAAAGATGTGGGCCTCGCCCTCAGAGTGCCATACTCAGCAAGACTGATACTGATAAGACGTGGGCCTCAACCCCCAGAGTGTCATACCAAGCATGCCTGATTCTGATAAGGATGTGGGCCCCGCCCCCAGAGTGCCATACCCGGCAAGACTGATGCTGATAAAGATGTGGGCCTCGCCCTCAGAGTGCCATACTCGGCAAGACTGATACTGATAAAGACGTGGGCCTCAACCCCCAGAGTGCCATACTCGGCAAGACTAGTTCTGTTAACGATATTGGCCTCGCCCCCGAACTGTTACTGATATGGGCCTCACCCCCAAAACTGATATTGATATGGGCCTCGCCCCCATGTTGATACTGACATGGACCTCGTCCCAAACTGATACTGATATGGGCCTCGCCCCCAGAGTGCCATACTCGACCAGACTAATAATGATAATGTGAGCTTCGCCCCCAGAGTACCACACCCAGCAAGACTGATGCTGATGCTAATGTGTCATTTCAACATATTAAATTGCCTCTCATGAGATAATCCTGATAGCTAAACATATTTTCATCCTCAACGAATGTTTTCGCATCGAAACCTGAGAACCTTCAAAGTACTTGATACACTCAACTCTGATCCTCTGAATAGGTGATCTGAACTAGACTCCTAGTGTGTGTGTGCCAAGGCTCTTTCGCAGTTTATTCATTAATTGAACTAACTCGATGATTTCGTTTCGGAGAATCGGATCGGTGGGTCTAACCAAACTGGATGTCTCGATCACACTCTGTGATTACTTCGTCATACTCAACATGATATGGTCTTCTTCTCTTTTATTGTCTCTTTTCTTTTCATTCTTTTCATTTTTTTTGACACACCTACCCTTTAAGGTAGAATTTCTCCTCATGGTGGTCCTAATACTCGCTCATGGGTAGCTTCACGCTTATCAATTATAGGCGGTCTATTTTTCTTTTCTTTTCAGAGACTTTCTTTGTTCCCAACCATATCATATATCGTAGCATAAGTAAACCAGAGTGGACATCCAGACAAACGGTCATTCACCGATCCATCATTCATTCGGCTAGTCATCTTGCCAACCACTCAGGTTTCCACTGTTGAGATCCCGTAATCAAGTGCTCGCGAGTCCAGCTGAGATCAATCCATTCAGAATACCGGACGAGAGCACGTCTCACACTTATCTTTTCTAAAGCTTCTCCCTACAGCAAACAATGTCATCACCGAACATATGTCTAACTATCAAAAGTTTCTCTCTCTCATTTTTCTTTTTTTTTTTCACTCATTCCATAGAATTCTTCTGTCATCTTCTGATAATGTGGGCTTCGCCCCTTGAGATCCATTCCTGAAACTCAAACTCAAATGGGCCTCAGCCCTGGGACTCCTCCCTAAAACTAGCACCAATGTGGGCCTCAACCCTCAGATTACTACCCGCATCTGTCACCAATATGGGCCTTAGCCCTAGGATTATTACCCGAATCCGATACTGTGATTTCACTGTTTCTGAATGGCTTGTCTTTACCGCTTTCTCTTTTCTTCTTCAAAACCTGTGAACACAAAACAAAACAAACACAAAAGGAATGCAAAATGGGTTACGTGTATGCATGCATGCATGTGTTTCTTATCCCGTCGGGTTAGGTCTTCCGCCAATTCCCTTAGTGTCTGCTCGGTCTTTTCTTCCTCAAGTAAAGTACTGTTTCAATCTGTCCACGTCGATCGGCTCGGTGAACTCATTCTCCTCTAAATCTGACAGTCTCACTATCCCATTTCCCATTGCTGAATGGCTATCCTGTCTTTTTTGCTTGCTTCTTCCAAAAATTCACCGGGTTCGAAATATCGCTGAGTATCATAGTACTAAGGTTGAATACTTTTGTCAAATATACTTATGTTGCAGAGACTCAGGCAAGTTAACGAAATGAACATCTTTATTATCATTAAGAAAAGGTTCGAACAAATAGACAAAATCAATGTCTCTATTAATAAATGCTGGATCACAACTGAATAAGATCTGAGAGACAAACATCTCCATAAATTGCAACTTTATCTTCCTTTTCTTTCTTATTTCCTTCGACCATCAATTTCTCCAGGTACAGTAGTTCTTCTTCCCATTCACTTCTCCTTTTTGCAACCTCTGTCTCATCACTGTCTGAGAAGTTTTCCCAAAGATCCTCCTTCTGCTTTATTTCACTTTTACGACTGTTGCCCCGTATCCCCGTGCAAGAAGTTTGGTAGTTGTGGGTTTGGAAGACAAGATTGTCGGGTAGGCCGGAGTCAATAGTGTGGGTAGGTGGAGGTTTTCTGTGTGTGTTGGCTTGTTCTTTTTCCGGGTCTGGTATTTTATGGGAGTCGATGAGGTCCTGGATCTCATGCCTAAGGCGGGAGAATTTGTCAGTTTCGTGGCCTCTTTGCCGGTGGTAGTGACAGTAAAGGTTTAGCTTAAGGTAGCGTGGTATAGGGTTTGGAAGTGGTTTAGGTTTCAAGGGACATAGGAATCCTTGCCTTTTCAGCTATTCGAACACCTTTGACAAAGGTCTACCTAAATTGGAGAATTGTCTGTCCCTGATATGGACGATCTCAGAATGAGGGAGTTTGGTCTCCAAGGTTCCCCGAAGTTCTTTCCATTCTGATTGTACATCTCTCTGTTATCGGCTATACAGAGTACGGTCAAACTTGCAATATCTCAATAATTCATGTTACTTTGGTCTCCAATTGATCCAGGCGGGATCCCTCATTGGCTGACTCACTCATGTTGGCTGATGGTCTTCTGACAGGTCTTCCCACAACCCAACGGGTATCTATGATGGCTTTTTAGAACAAAAGGGGTTAGCATGATGCGTGTATGCATGAGTGCATGTCATGTATGCGATGTATGGAATAAATAAGCTTATAAAAGAATTTGCACTAATTGGCCCATTATCATTTTAAAGTGTTCAATCATTTTATTGCGCGGTGCAAACTTGTCCCGTTGAAATGGCCCAACAGGTTTACACTTCACGATAACATAACCAAATAACTTCAAATGATAAAAGGCCTATACATAAAATGGCCCATCGGCATTTTAGAAGCCTTTGGCCCAACTGTCAAAGGACACGAACTCGTCTCAGTTTAAATGGCCCAACAAGTTCACATCTCTTGACAAAGGTCCAACTGGATCCAAATAACGATGGTCCAAAACACAAACATAACAAGATAGTTCAAGCATAAAACAATAAGTTCTACAGAGTGGCCCACCAATATTTCAGAAGCTTTGGGCCTAATTGTCATAGGATACGAACTCGTCCCAGTTTAAATGGCCTAACAAGTTCGCATTTCTGACAAGAAGCCCAACTGCGTCCAAATGGTGATGGTCCACAAGCACAAGAACATAGAGATAATTCAAGCATTAAAATAATAAATTCTACAAGGTGGCCCATCAACATTTTAAAAGCTTTGGGCCCAATCGTCATAGGATACGAACTCGTCCCAGTTTAAATGGCCCAACAAATTCGTATTTCTGAGAAAAAGTCCAACTGCATCCAAATGAGGATGGTCCACAAGCACTAGGAAATAATTGCTATAGGCCATACAACCCCGGTCTACGCGTGGGTTCATGGGAGTATAGACAAAAACTCTCGCTGGCGAAGGATTGCCCACAACTAGGTCTCCCCACTCAAGGGTTCGAGTGACCAAGTGAGTGCACCTTTTTTATACCCTAAAGTACGTGCCAACAAGTCATAGCGTGTGACTAACTGTCAAATGGATTTCTTGTTGTAGATTCCCCAGAGGGAGGGTGGAGCGAACTCTCTTAAATACCCAAGCCTCTTAGGCTCTTATCGTTTGGTGACAGGAATAAGCAACAAGTCCTCCAGATTAGTCTGTCACAATAGGCCAATGGTCATGATTATCTAGGTGCCTTCACAGTTTTTCCTTATAGAAAGGTAGTGAATGAAGGAAGACACCAAACCATTACCTAGCCTTAAAATATTTTACCCACTGTAGACACGGTTAATTAAAACACAAATCCAAACATTACAAGACAATATTTCGGGGCCGATTCTCTATCCCCAGTAGAGTCGCCAGACTGTAGAACACAGAAACTGGGCGACGCACGCTGTTCCGGGCTCGTGGCCCGGTTGGGAGTACGGAGTTGCCCGCGGAGGACTAAATCGGAGAATAATGGAGTCGCCACCCGGTGTGAACCGGGAAAATAGTTTAAGGCCGCACTCACCCCTCGCAAGGGAAGACCTCAAACCGTTGGGTTCAGAATGGTCCCTTACTTATGCCACTTGTAATGAAATGATTTTTGCAATAATTTAACCAAGCCTAAGCAACATTTATTTCCAAGGAGTATTCTAATTTTAAGTTCACGTGCATGAAAGTAATCATCATAACGGAAAACATGCAATAGCACACGGTAATCTCATGAACATGTTTCGATCATATAATGCGGAAAATAAAGAACAACCTAAACATAATGCAAATTCCAAACGCAAAACAAATGACTAATCATGCTTGAAAATGAACAACCAAATAGGCTAAATCATGCCTAAGAACCAAGTAACATACTAATGTCTTAATCATGCTTGAATACCATCTCATGAACACATCAAATAGATAAATACAGTGATGCAAATAGTATGATTGATTACATGATACAAGAGAAATCACCTAAGAAACAATTATGCATGACACGTGATGAAAATGACTCAATTCAGTGTATGCGCGTTCGTGTAGCGTTTGAAAACGCGTTCGAACGGTAAACATAAGGTTCTTGTTCGTATAGCGTTCGAGAACGCGTTCGAACGGACCCAGACCTGATGCATGATAAAATTAAGAAAATGCGTGCGCGTTCTAGTAGCGTCCGAAAACACGTTCGAACGGTAAACAGAAAGTTCACGTTCGAGTAACGTTCGTAAATATGTTCGAACAAGACCAGACAGAAAACATGGGTTCGTGCGGCGTTCTGAAATGCGTTGGAATAGGATTATAGCAGTGACCTCCAAAATGCAGTAAACAACATGACACATACGTGAACGGATGAATAGATGACACCTAATCAATAATAACGGGCTAAAAGGTGCGGCAAAGTATCGTGGTAAAGGTAGATCGTAGGCTTTTTATCCCTCCAAATGGAGGACCTTTTATCCGACTTACTAAGCACATGCGCAATGCAACATGATGCATGATTATGCAAGAAGATGACATACAAAGAAAAGCGAATAACGAAATGAAAAGCGCGGCGAAGTATCGTGGTAAAGGTTCTTTAACCCCTCGAAATGGAGGACCTTTAATCCAACTTACTAAGCCCATGCGCATCACATCATAATGCATATAAAAATAAAGATAACAATATTGGACTTCGGATACCCGATTGAACACATCTCATATTCAACCGAATATACATCATCCGGCGCGGCAAAGCATCGTGGTAAATAATTTTAACCCCTCGAAATAGAGGACCTTTAATCGCACTTACTAAGCCCATGCGCTAATAACACAATGCATATAAGAGATAAAAGAAACAACAATATCGGACTTCGTATACCCGATTGAACACATCTCACATTCAACCGAATATACATCGTCCGGCACGGCGAAGCATCGTGGTAAATAATTTTAACCCCTCGGAATAGGGGACCTTTAATCACACTTACTAAGCCCATGCGCTTGACCTCATCATTACTCAAATAACATGTAGAAAATAAAAAACGATAATAAACAAATCAAGATAACATGAAATAAAGTATGTGCCGTATACTCAAGTGGTACGTGGAGTTGTATCCCGAGTACAGATCATACTACCGTACATTCGGAATCGACTTTGAAATTTATGTTCGGGTTTCCATCCTATATACCACAAGAGGCGACACATTCATTCATTCAAGGGGCACAACACACATCATTCCATAATACATGCATTTTCCATTTATTCAAGGGCCACAACACACATATCAATTAACGACTCTCATGCGAATAAAACTTAATAAATAATTGAAATGCGAATAAAAAATAGATGTGAAAAGTGCCCTCAGGTCTAACCTTTTATGTCGACTTTTGGAAGCGCGTTACAAGTCCGTCGGAAGGGCTAATAGTCCACAACTCATCTGGTTCACTAGTTTAACGTCTTAGATCGTTGTTTTGTTGTTCAAGCTAATGTTTTGACTCCGTTTCGCTGCTGTGTTACTGCTGATTTTTGGTCACTATGTTTGCTGTATTTAGGGGACTGTTTTGTGGGTTATTTGGAAAGGTTTGGGGACAGTTTTCGTTACTATTTTGGGCGGTTTCTGGACTGTTTTTCAGTGCGATGAGGTGCGGTTTAGGGAAGTGAGTTGTGGCAATCTAAGACTTATTTGGGCGACAGTTTAAGGCTTATTTGGGACTTGTGGCTTGCGTTAAAGAGCTGGTGCGTGTGAGTGTGCGCATGTCAGTGTATCATTAGTGTGGCTTTATGTGGTGCTTGAAGAGTGAAGGGTTACAGGGGAGCAAGGTTTGAGTGGGTGATGGCAGGCGTGAGGGCAGTGGGTGAAGGACGTACGTGAGGGTGAGGGGCGAGAGCTGTTCTTGGTCAGAAGGTGCGCTAAATAAGTGAATAAGATAGGGTGGCCGAGAGGGGTTTAGGGTTTGTTGGCAGCGTGTATTAGTGTTTTTAGTGTGTTAATGGTCTGCATGTACTGGTTCATTCAATAATGGTGGCTATTGCTTTTGTGTGTGGCGGTGAGCTGTGAAGGATTAGGCGCGTCGTTGGTTGCTAGAGGGACTGTGAACGTGGTGTTTTTGCCTAGATCGGTGAATGTGTGGCAGAGGTCTGATTTTAGGGTTTCATTGTTTGATTTTTTGTTTGTGTGAGCCGTGGGGATTGGGAGTCTAGGGGTTGGTTTTGTGCTATTTTTATAGTGAGAGGGTAGGAGGATTAGGGTTTGCATGGGATTATTCAAAAAGGAAATGGATCAAATAATAAGGGAGGGATTTTGTTTAATTATTTAATGAAAGAAATTATGTAATTTAGGAGGGGATTATTTAAATTAGGGGAGTGATTTGTTTATTTTAGGAATTGATTTATTTAATTTTGGTATTAGATTTAATTAGATATTAATTTAATTTAATTTCAATTTAATTGGTTTTAATTTAATTTCAATTTAGTTGGTTTTAATTTAATTTAATTGGTTTTAATTTGTGACATGTATTTTAAATGTTTTGATTATTTTTTTGGATTGGGCTTGGGTGAGATGGGCTTGGGTGAGATGGGCTTGGTGTAGTTTTGGGCCAAGGCTAAGGGTGTGTTTTAATAACGGAGGTCCAACAAGCGAGCCTGAAGCTAAACAAGCGACTAAAATCTGACAAAAATATCGGTTCCCTTCCGACGTCCGTTTCTCGCGACTTCCGCGACTTAAAAGGCACTGTCTCCAAATGAGACTCATCATAGAGACTTATATGCAAAAATACAGTACCTACAAATATATTGATTTATTAACCTGGAACACTAAATTATGTAAAAGTCTCTTCCGATGGTCAACTACAAATATCCAGTATAACCCAATTGAACCATATGTCTATGTCAACCAAATTACATGAATTCATTAAGATTAAGTTACAATTAAGGCTACCCCCGCCCGACAGGTATATTCCTATCCTGTAAGGAAATCTATTAAAAGGTTATCTATCCTCAAGGAAGATCGTGGGCTATTGAGTCTAAGGTCTTAAACTTAAAATCTCTATGTCTAGTTCATTTTAAGTTTACCTAGTCAATTTTATTAGTGGCCAGTTAATAAAAAGCATTAAGATTAAGACTCAATAAATAAATCTTTATATTACCCAAACTATAATCTAACCCCTTATAAACTGGTGATATTGGAATTCATCACAACCCTAGATAACTAATTTAGTTACAACACATAACTAGGGCTAGTAAAATAAAAGACATAAAGTAAAAATGTCGAAAGTAAAAATGCGGTAAAGTAGAAATTGAAAAGTAAAATAAAATAAAATAAAATGCTAAGGTAAAAGGAATTACTTTTACTATTTACTATTTTAGATATCTCCCATAAAATAGTATATAAACTTGTGATAATATTACCAACCAGCCATATAGGCGGTAACCTGATTAAGTCAAATTAAGTCCAGCCAGCCATTAAGGCGATAATATTTGTCCATAATCCAGCCATAAAGGCGGAACCAAAATAAACCAGCTATAAAGGCGGAACCAAAATTAAATTACCAACCGACCAATCTGGCGATATCCTTGATTAGTCAGGTTTAAACCATATTAAAATGAATTACCAACCGACCAATATGGCGGTATCCTTTTTAAGTCAAATTTTAAATAGTGAATATATTATTTTTAAGGGAGATTAATCTAAATAGCAATAGTAAAAGAATTATCTTTCACCCTAGTTGGGGAAGTTACCTCCTCATGGTGAATAGTAAAAACTGTAAAAATAAAGAAAGTAAATTATTATTATTACAAAAAGTAATTAAAATTTAATTACAAAACTTAAATTAAAAGAAACTAGAGAGAGAGACTCTCTATTTACATCAAAGAAATGAGAGAGAATGGTACATCTAAAACTGAAATCTCGAGCTCAATTTATAGACCCCGGTAGGCTTCCAGAGTCGCGATGCCAAGGCCTTTGGCGTCGCGACGCCAGCTTCTTTTGGCGAGGCGGCTAACAACTCAATTATTATGCTGACGTGGCAATGGCGACTGTCGGCACCATAGGATTGCGACACGTGGCACTTCGTGATTGGCTGATGATGACGTGGCGGTGAGGTGTCATGTTGACTTGGTCAACTGATTATGTGGACGCTGAGATGGAGTGACACGTGGCGCACGTGGCAATGGTGATTGTCGGCATCGTAGGATGATGACATGTGGCACGTCGCACGTTAGCATATCGGCTTTGATGGTGACACGTGACACTGCGCACGTTAGCAAGTCAAACTTCTCAAACTCTGACCCGTTGACCCGGTGCACATTAGCACTGTTTAGCGCATGTTAGGCGTCGCGACGCCAATCTTGCGCGTCGCGACGCGCCAAAATTACCAAAATGCCATTTTTTCCAATTTTCACTGTTTTGGTCCAAATCACCTCCAGAATGTCCTGAAACTTTATTTATCTACAAAATAACAAAACACATCAAAATATTCACAAAACTCAAGAAACTATACAAAATATTTGGTTAAATGAGTGGGAAATAGTGATAGATTTACCACTCATCAGAAGTAATGCCTCGTATACGGGTATCGCGGACATACTGCGTATATAAGACCCCAACACTCTACCCACTGCAGTCACTAACTCCTTATATCATGCTCTGATACCATCTTTGTAACATATCCCTCCAGAAAATGCTACCGGTAGGGAATAAGCTGACATATCCCCTTGAGCCTCTGACTTTCTGACTGTGTTTATCATTTCTAAACTAATGTCAAATTACTGACTCATGCATAGGAACCATTTCCCTGACTCAACAACATGAAATACAACTCAATATTAATAATTGTATACCCAATAATACTTTCTTTTATAACTTTATTCATAAACATTTTAACTTTATACAACAACTAATACAATACCAATGACAGTTACATAACTTCTCTTTGACTCTGACTATACTCTCTCCATTTAACTTGACGTGGTGGACTCCATACCCTAGTGACTGCTATCAATATACATCCTCCCGAGCTCGTCCTCCGGTAAAGTTGTAAAATAAAGAAACTGAGAGTGGGGGGGAGGAGTTGGATTGTTTGAACGATCTAGTGAATGAATAGTTTTAAACGGAAACTGAAATACTTAAAAAATATTCATTTTTGTAATCGAAAATATTTCTGAAAAAGGTGAACCTTTCTGAAAGCTCTTTACAAATTTATTTTCTGAAACTTTTTTGGAAATTTATTTCTTTCTGAAAACAAGTCTTTTTCATAAAATTATTTCTCTGGAAAACTTTCATTAAACTAGCTTTTTCGAAAATCACATCTCTAAAAATCTTATTTCTGAAAATCTATCTTTGAAAACCTATTTTCTGAAAGTTTGTATCTGAATGTCTGCTGAAAAACCTGACGCATGGGGGCATTACGTATCACCGTCCCCTCATATGTCTAACTAGAGCCAGATGTGCAAATCCATGACATTAGGGCGTTACGTATCATCGTCCCCCAATACATGCTACTAGCATGTCCCTGAAACTAGGTTCTAGAGGCATTACGTATCGTCGTCCCCCTAGCCCTGAAATATGGTGGTCTTGGGGCGTAACGTATCGCCGTCCCCCAAGCCACAAATCTAGATCCGGGGATGCGGATCTATACTACCCTCCAGACTTTGAATCTAGGATTTATAGGCATCTGTCATCCATAGTCCTGAACTGTTGTGCACACGCTATCTATATCCGTCAATTCTATATATGAGTCAAGTTATATATTGAGGTGGGTTTTTCCCCATGCCTCCAAAAATCATAAAACTCATGCTTCTTTTGAAATCAAAAATTTCTGAAACACGCTCTTTCTTGAAACAGCTGGAAATAAACTTGGCTAATGCCCTATGTGTTTTAAAAAAAGTCTGATATCAAAATAATTAAATAAAATTAGTTTGAGAAAAGGGGTCCACTCATTGATTTGGAATCTTGCTGGCATTACTCACTTTGTCCGAAGGAAATTACGGTTCCTGCGATGATCTATAATTGATAATCTTGATTAGAAAATGGTCTAAGGAATATATTACAGAATTAGGCTAAATTTATCTATTCAAGTACTTGTTATCACAACCAGGTGTATCATACTTATATCATGATGTATTGTATTTATGAGAGCTGATATGAGACTCTTAGGGTAGACTCTAACACACTAGGGTGAAACTGGAATGAACTAAAATTTATTCTAGGGAATTTCTGTTTATGTAGCGTCGCGACGCCCACACATGCTAATGAACCAGTGATCATCCTCTGCTTCCGCGTCGCGATGCAAGGGTTGGGCGTCGCGATTCCCACACGCGTTGTGACGCTAAGTGTTGTGTGTCATGACGTCCACCAATCAGAACAAGACATTGAGCTTCCTCTGTTATCCACGTCGCGACGCAAGTCCTTGGGTGTCGCGATGCTCACATTCCAGAACCGAAACATTCTTCTTTTTCCAGGACGTGTTGCGACGCCAAGTGTTGGGTGTCGCGACTCTAGGCCAATTTCAGGGCCTAACATCAACTCTTCAAGGACATACTCCATTGTAACCCAACACCCCCATCTTTATACAAGTTAATTCAACTATCACACTCAAATTATTACAATTTCATCCTTCTATTATCATCACATCATCAAATTCCAAGACCTCAATTTAATCATCCTTTAGAGTTTCCTATTTTAGGGATTTCTCAAAATCCTAATTTTCTTAACACCATAACCACATAAACATCATTAACCACAATTCAACAATATCCCTTAACCATTAAATCATCTAAATATCAACATTTTAAATTTGGGTCAAGGTTTTCTTACCTTAACTCACTTGCTATCATTCACCATTCAAGTCTTATTGGCTTGTTATTCCTCTCTTCTAGCTTATGGTGGTTTGATTTGCACTTATTTCTTCCTTATTTTTGGTTAGGAAATAGCTCTCTTTCACCTTCTTTTTCTTCCATCTTCCTCTCCCATTCTCCACGTTTCTTCTCTTTCTTTTCTCTTTTTTGGAGATGAATGAATAGTGGCCATATTTATACTAGGACTAAATTGACTAATTGTGTATTAATTTAATGAAAGAAAAATCAGAATTTTTGAGAACATTTGAGAATTATCTAGATTGGTCCTCGGGTATTATTCATCCAAATTTTTGCTCTGTATTTTTGAATTATTTCTGGTCCGAATTTGGAAAAATGTTCAACACGGAAGTTGTACTTCTCGATCTTATATTTCTGACGGTATAAAATTCATAAAAAAATCAAAGATTGTATAAAAAAAAGTTATGGTCCAAATATCATGAGCTGTCCGGAGTGGAATATCGTACCATTTCGTATCGGAATTTCGAAGAATTTACCGATTGTCCCCAAAGTCATTTCATGAGTGTATATGTGTTCAAACATAATTTATATTATGTAACACTTGTCCCACAATGTAACAATAGTCGAGATTACCAGATATTACAAATTCTCCCCCCTTAAATAAGATTCGTCCTCAAATCCCTTCTGATGCTGAACTGTTTAGGCCCGACTTGATTTGAAGGTATCTGACCTCTGCTAATCTTATCTCCCTTTACTTGCTTTCTACTATTTTGTTCAAGAACTTGATACTATGACTTCTGGGAATCTCTTACATCGATATACTCTATTTAATTCTTGTAAATGAATGTTTAATCTTGGGGGTTTGTGTCATATCTATAGCCTTCTCGCAGAGGTGTTACTCTTAATGAAAGTTATCTTTCATACAATTTTATCTATCTCTTATTTCATACTATATAATATCTAGAAGGGTATACTAGAGATACTCAATTTCTCATGATCTGAACTTAGGTTCCCTTCGAACTGGTGTCTACGTGAATTACTCATTTCTGTGTTACTTTATAACTATATTTTACTTAATTATATACTAACTTGTAAGATCCTACCTGAATTTGATGCATTCATGCTAATATGTTCATATCCACGACTGTTCCAATTGAATCTTTTATATCCTCTCTCCAAGTATTATTTTTCGTAATAAATATGGTTAAAATTAAAAAATGAAAAATCGAGCATTCAATAAGCCGTTTCTTAACATTGACTATAATGTGGATTATAAATTAAATCAAATAATAATAATAATAATAATAATAATAATAATAATAATAATAATAATAATAATAATAATAATAATAAAGCTATGCGTTGTCGATCCAGATAGAATTAACTCATTATTTAGTACTTTTCAAATTCCAATTGGTTAAAGAAAACAATTTTTTATTTTTTTTATTTTTTTTTTTTTTTTTAAGATTTATAAAAGAAAACAACTAATTTCGATGAATTCAAACCAACAATAAAAGAAAGAAGAAGAAAGCAGTTAAAGCAGTGGCCAACTAACAATTAATTAATGATGTAAATAGAGAACAATAGGAATCATACACACAGGCAACATCACAATAAATGGAATTAATAAATCAGCAGAATTAATTAATAAAATTTAATACCTTTATCACCTCATTAAACTATCATCTCACATGGATGTCTGTTATGGGTGATTTTGCAGATCACTTTATTTCAAAGTTATTGACGAAGGCTTTTCCAAAAAAAAAAAAAAAAAAAAAAAAAAGTTATTGATGAAGGAATCTCATAATTTAATATGAAAATTGTTCTTCTCCTCCTGTGTCAGGCGCCCCCCTTCCTCCCTCCCTCTTGATCTCAAATTACAATAATACCTTTAGTCATTTAAATAAATGCATGTCTTTCTCTCTTCTTTTTTAAAAAATTTAATTATTTGATTTAAATAAATGATTTTTTTTCTTGTTTTCATTTTTAAATGAAAACAATAATCATACTCCTTTAAATAAATTATTTCCTTGACTTAATTATTTTATTTCTTTATTTTACTTTTTAATTTAATTTAATTATTTTATTTTATTTTATTAAATTTTTTTTTAATTTTTTTATCTCATTTATTTTTTCTCTTTTACTTATTTAATAGTCCTTATATACTTATCTATTTATTTTTCCTTGAATTATTTATTAATTTATTTAACCCTACTTATTTATAAATAAAAATGTTTTTTTATGTTAGTAAAATATATTTTCATAAAATAAATAACAATAATTCGAGTCCATTCGTACAACACAGAATGTGGAATTTGGTACAAGTACCAAATAAACACAAAATGATAAAATAATAAAAATTTTATTAATAAAATAATTTTTTAAATTAATTAAATTATTTTAATTTATATATATATATATATATATCTTATACTTATTTAATAGTCTTTATATATCTATTCTCTTTTATTTGTTTTATAAATTCTTATAAATTTTTTATTTATTGTTATTTATTTTGTGTTTATTTATGTAATGCTACTTATGAAATAAAATAATTAATTCAAAAAATAATTAAATAAGTAAAAGAGACAAAAATAGATGAGATAAAAAATAAAATAATCAAATCAAAAAATATATAAAACAATTAAATTAAAAAGTAAAATAATGAAACAAAGTTATTAAATAAAAAAAATTATTTATAGAGTGTGTATTATTATCATTTAAAAATTAAAACAAATAAATCAAAAAAACTATTTAGTTAAATCAAATAAATAAATTTTTATAAAAAAGGATTAGGTTTGTCATTTGTTTAAAAAGTGAAAGGGTTTTATTGTCAAATTATTGAGAGACAGAAGGGATAAGACCGTAAGAGGAGGGTTTTATTATCAAGCAGTCCTCATTTAATATGCTTTCTTGTGGTGTTGATTTCGTATCAAAATGAAATTGGAAAAACTCTAAAAAAAAATTGGAAAAAGTAAGAGGTATAAATGAAAGTCAAAGTTCATTTATAAAAAATTAAAAATTGCCCAATATTGATATGTAGACTCAGAAGGGGGCATGGACAGTGCACAAAATGTGATTCGGGGATGTGTTTTAAATTTTTTTAACAAATCAAATTTTAGTATTTAATAAAATATTTATATTTTCTTTATGATTACTTAAAGATTCTCAAAATTTAAAACAACTCACAACAGTCTTATATATAGATGTATCCATATGGGGACCAATCGGGGTATGTGGAGGCTGATTCAGTTTGGATTTTAAAAATTTTTAAAATGTGATTTTAAAAATTTTTTTTTTTTTTTAAAAAAAATTATGAAAGCATCGCAGTTAAGTTTTGAAATTATGCTAGTTATCCAATTAATTTTGAAAAGTTTCAATTTATCTATGATATAAAAGTACAATTATTTGAAATTTATTTAGTTATTTTGATTTAATAAAAATCTATTACCCACATTGCATAAGTAGTGACTTATAAAAAAATAATAATAGTATAATAGAAGATAATGATTTTTTCTCTTAATGCTACTTCTTAAAAAAATAACTAATATAAGTATATTTTAAACTAATATGTTTTAGGTTATTCATCTTAAAAAATCTACAAATAATAATTAACAGAAAATTTTAAATTTGTTTCCTAATCATTCGTAACTATTATTGTTACTTTTCCATTATCCAACGCCAACTATCCAAATCATGAATTGACAATAAAATTATTATACATCTTTTTTCATTACATAAATTCCCTTTGAATAAAATAAATATTATAAATATTATATCATTGTAATATAAAATTTTAAAAATAATTGTAATAAATTTTAAATATGTCCCGGCTAAATAAAATTTCTGGATACGTCCCTAATGTTATATACACACACATTCATTAGTTGTTGAATGTGACATAAACAAATAACTCAAGATACATGTGATGCTATGTTGATGAGAGCTATAATCAGGCAGTTGTATTTGTACAGCCACGAACTATATTTTTACATTTTCTAAGCTAGCTAGTGGTAAATTCTCAAGCTTTTGCTATATAATTAAAGTAAAATAATAAAATATAACGAAAATATATATCTCACTTATCAATAATGATATGGTTACATAACTGAACACATCTATATTATAAAATACAATGGTGTTGGTGAAAGAGAAGACAACCAATGATTATGATTAAGAGAGATAATGTATCGAAATGTTATCTTTATGTGGCTTAATTGGCTGCTCAGATCATTTCATTATAATCTAATGGCTGATAAAGAAATCATTTTATTATAGAATCTCTATAAAATTGTTTATTATAGT
This sequence comes from Zanthoxylum bungeanum, assembly GCA_019454045.1. Classification (NCBI taxonomy): domain Eukaryota; kingdom Viridiplantae; phylum Streptophyta; class Magnoliopsida; order Sapindales; family Rutaceae; genus Zanthoxylum; species Zanthoxylum bungeanum. Next base: position 88,144 of record SKCR01038778.1, on the reverse strand, counting down.
TTAACAAACAAATCAAATAATAAAATCATTTTCATTATAAAATATCTCTGAAAATATCAATTTGAAATTACCAAATAAATTAAATGACAGAATTCTAAAATCTCTCTGAAAATGGTAATGGTAGATATTGCGATAAATTCTTCAATACTGTGCCGTATATTGTTGGACTGTATTATATAATATTAAGGTGTATTGTATTTAATAATATATAAGACTGTATTTTATCTCTGTGTGTGTGTCTATATATATATATATAACATTTTAAATTATCATTTATATATATTGTTAATTTGATTTATCAGTAAAAATTAATACAAGCACCAACTGTTGTTTGTGTTTAGTAAAGCAGCGGATCAACATTAACGCTAGCTTTTTGATATTCTGCTAAATACTTATTTTAATGCTAGCGTTAACATTTATATGATCATAATCTCACAATATCAGCTTATTTTTTTACGTTATCTTATACTTTAACGTTTGTTCCCTATCTTATAAACTAACTTATATTCTCTGATAATATTTTCTACTAAACATACCCCTTATATATGTTGTATTCAAATTTGATATCGTTGGAATCCTCATCTTATACTCTACGTAGCGGCAACAATATCATCGGCAATAGAGTTTTTGTTTGTCACATGGAAGTATAGTCGAAATTAGTATGATCCAATACTCCCTAGTAAATATTAAAAAACAGAAAAACTTTTCATTACATGAAAAATTTATTTTTTGTTTTTAGTCTTTTATGTACACAGTTATATGTTCAATTATGTGCATATATTATTTTTGCTCACTCATACATATAGAGTTGTACTAATATTAACTAAACTGAAAAGAAAATTCCACTCATTATAATAAATCCAAATATTATTATCTATAATATATCGTGAGAAATATTTCTTCAGTAAAAGACTTATCGCTATATAATTTATCGATGAAATTATATTACGTTATTAAATTGGATCAATGTCGTCCGTAATTTGACGATGAAATATTGGTTAAGTTACCGATAGAATTACCATAAGTAATTCAATATATATCACTTTTATAATATATGGAGGATTTTACCAAGTGAGTTTCAATAAATTTTTAGGAGAACATTCGAGTTCGAATAATTTGAGGTGAGGTAACATGTTAAAAAATCAATTTGGACTTTGTCCATTTTTATTTGAAGGGAAAAAAAACAAGCAATTTTTTTTTTTTTTTTTTTTTTTTTTTTTTTTTTTTACAGTTTTATTATTGTGTATAGCTTATAGTATTAGGAAATAGGGATGACAGAAAAGCCCGAGTCCGGGATCAAAAAATCTCGGGCCGGGCCCATCCGGACTCAACATAATAAGATCGTGTTCGGTCCGGCCCGGGCTTTAAAATATATATATATATATATATATATATATATATAAGACGCTCGGGCCGGACTTTTCCTGATCCCGGGCTAAAATTTTATTGGTCAGACTGTGGTCGGACTTATTAAAGTTCGGATCCGACCTGACCCATTGCTATCCTTATTAGGAAAATTGATAAAGGGGAAACCCATATTGCTAAACTAAAAGGAATTATTACACCTTATATGGTGGGACACAACAAATCAATTGATTTGGTGGAAATGGGAGGGAAATCAAAGGATTTAGAATTTGGATGGAAACCAAAATATTTGGATATATATAGATATAATGAATAAATATAAAAATATATATGATTATATATAAAAGTTATTTTAATTATACATATATTTTAATTTTCGAAATTATATTTAAAAATATTTTTTCAAAATTCAAATTAACTGTTTTTTATGGTTAAATTTGATTTAACTTTTAGACATTGATTTAACTTTTAGACATATTAGTTGGTATAAAGATATGTCATTTCAACTAATAACTGTTAGGATCATATGTTTATATATGTGTGTGTTTTATATTCATTAAAATATCAATTAATATCCTTCATCTATTTGTAAACGAATTCTAGAAATTCTATGAAATTTGATGTTATTAGAATTATAGATTTTATTACATACATCAAAATAATTGGGACATAATATCTTAAAGATAATATTTTCAGGTTTCAAAAATCTTTTTAATTCTACCCACCGCCATAACACTTTATGCCAGATTTATTTAATTATTATTCTGTTATTAAAAAATAAATATTTAATTATCATATATGGATATTGATTGGTTAGTTGTCGACTTATTTAAAAATCAGTGAGTAGAGCTTCCTTAAATACAAGATGGGTCCTCAACTTGGTGGAGCTAACAAAAAAAAAAAATTCGAAAAAGGTTCTCTTCTCTTTCTCATCTTTAATTTTGGATCAGTTTGATAATGGAGCAGCTACTTCTTCCAAATCATGCAAATTCAACACCTCTCACCACAATAGGTTTCCTGGAAAGAGCGGCCACTGCTTATACTGATTCCCCTTCCATTGTGTACAACAACACTACCTACACCTGGTCCGAAACCCACCGTCGATGCCTCCGGGTGGCTTCATCACTGTCATCAGTCGGCATCGAGCGTGGCCACGTCGTCTCCGTTATGGCCCCCAACGTGCCTCCCATGTACGAGCTTCAATTTGGAGTTCCCATGTCAGGCGCAATTCTTAACAACATCAACACACGCTTGGACGCACGCGCTCTTTCCATACTCCTCCAACACAGCGAATCAAAGCTTGTTTTTGTGGATCACCTTCATAGCTATCTTGTCCTTGAAGCTCTCTCTTTGTTCCCACTTAAATCCAAAAGGCCACAGCTCGTCCTCATTGATGATGATGATGATGCTGCTGCGGCAGCATCTTCAACTACTCCGACATCATCACTCACTGTTGACTTTATTGATACTTACGAGGGTTTTGTCGCGGAAGGAGATCCAAAGTTCAAGTGGGTCCGGCCAAGAAGTGAGTGGGATCCTATGATATTGAACTACACATCAGGTACAACATCTTCTCCTAAAGGAGTTGTTCATAGCCATAGAGGGATCTTCATCATCACCGTTAATTCTTTGATTGATTGGTCTGTTCCTAAGCATCCTGTTTATTTATGGACCCTACCTATGTTCCATGCAAACGGCTGGAGCTACACTTGGGGTACGGCTGCTGTTGGTGGTACTAATATTTGTTTACGTAAATTTGATGCATCAACGATCAACGATCTGATTAAGAAACACAAAGTGACTCACATGTGCGGAGCTCCAGTTGTGCTGAACATGATTTCAAACTCGCCTGAATTCGAACCGTTGGAAAACCCGGTTCAGATTCTAACAGCCGGGTCTCCACCGCCAGCACCGGTTCTATCTCGAACCGAGTCATTGGGTTTTTTAGTGAGTCACGGTTATGGGTTGACTGAAACAGGCGGACTAGTGGTGTCATGTGAGTGGAAACCCGAATGGGATGAGCTGACAATCGAAGAGAGGGCGAGATTGAAGGCGAGACAAGGAGTGAAGTCCATTGGGTTAGCGGAAGTGGACGTGGTGAATCCTGAGACAGGAGAGAGTGTAAAACGCGACGGAAAGACACTTGGTGAAGTCGTTTTGAGAGGCGGGAGCGGGATGCTTGGTTACTTGAAAGACAGAGAAGGCACGGCGAGATGCATTAGAGAGACGGGTTGGTTTTATACGGGAGACGTTGGGGTGATGCATGAGGATGGCTACTTAGAGATCAAAGATCGAACAAAGGATGTGATAATAAGCGGGGGAGAGAATATATGCAGTGCTGAGGTGGAATCGGTGTTGTATTCGAACAAGGCGGTGAATGAGGCGGCGGTGGTGGCACGGCCAGACAAGTTCTGGGGGGAGACGCCGTGTGCGTTTGTGAGTTTGAAGAAAGAGTTGAATGTGAAGCCCACGGAGAAGGAGATAATAGAGTATTGTAGAGCCCGGTTGCCTCGTTATATGGTGCCTAAGAAAGTTGTTTTTTCGGAAGAGCTTCCCAAGACTTCAACGGGGAAAATTCAGAAGTATTTGCTTAGAGAATTCGCCAAGTCTATGAGTTAATTTGTGATGCCCCATGGCAGTACCCGGAAAAAAAAAAAAAAAAAAAAATTAAAACAATGAGGGGTTAGACTTGAAATTTATAACATTGGGTTTGAAATATTTCAAATTCATGTTAAATTCAGCTACTCCAGTTTTAATTTTAATGTCTCTGACACCAGTACCGGGTACATTACTGAATCTTATTAGTTATTGTTTTTATTGAGGATTTTGAGAAACACTATTCAATAAATAATATAAACTCTCTTATGTGTCAAGCACTCTCTTATGTTCTTTAATAAAACTTTGTTATGCTGCATGAGATACAAGACGGTATTATACTCTTTTTTTTTTTTTTTTTTTTTTTATTTATTATTATATATATATATATATGTAGCCCAGACACTCATATATTTCACAATATATTCATCCATCTCATTCAAAAATTCCACACCAAAAAGCTCAGCTAAATAATCAAAATGGACAAAACTGAAACACATTCCCTCGTAGACACTTCTCATTTCCTTCTAGAGGGCACAAACACCCGCCCATTGATATGATCAAAAACACCGCAGGAGCTCAAGCCCAACCAACATCAATAACCTACTTTTCAAATAAATTGAACTCACACTTCCATGAGGAGGGAAAATGGATAATTGTGATTATTGTCTTGTAATCTGTAGGATTTTTTCATAACAGATAAATGATCCCTCGCCAGAAACCTTTGATGCCCACCATGTGTTTGATGATTGTTGCAATAAATATATAATTAATTATGTCGACTACCAGATCTAGAATTAATTATTTTTTTAATCAACTTTTGGAAGGAGGTGAGGTGACGTGTATCATATTTTATTATGAGTATTTTATTATGGTAAATTTATTGAAATCAATGATTATTTTAATTACATTCAGATCAGATTTCGTTGTTTGCTTTAATTATGTTGAAAGTGCACGCATTCTATTTCTATATTCATCCATTTCTGTCTATTTTTAAATACCATTTTCATACGTTACATGAGTGTTTTTTTTTTTCTCGGTTTTTAAAACCGGACTGGATTGGCCGGTTTGATCGGTTAAATCGGAAATCGGTCATGAGTCCGATATGGTCAAAGATAAAAAATCAAGTACACAAAAAACCAATCAAAAATTGATAAAAATCGGTCCATTTTTTAAATAAATGAAATTATTTATTACGTAAGTTGGTTTTGCCGATTTTTTGAACACGATTCAACCGGTTGAACTAGTGACACATTGAACTTTTTACATCACCGATTCAATTCCCAGTCCGATTATGAAAACAATAGTTTTTTAATCTTCAAAGTTGACTGCGATTGAGCACACGCTTGTATTTCACACCTCGGTTTTCATGAGGTTATCATGATGTATGTGTCATATTCATTTCATATGTCCACATGTGACATCATAGGCAAGTTCATAAGCATTTAAATTCATTTTTCCTTCATTTGGGCACTGAGACTGGTATATCGGTGGCCCTATACCTTTGACATAACCATTATAACCGATATACCGGTGGCACTGCACTTTGACATGCTTTCTGGAACAAACATGGAACCATATCGGTCATCATACCGATCATTAAACAGATTAATAAACCCGATTTTTGTTTTTGTAACCGGCATGCTGGTCAACCCAATTTATAAATTCAGTTTTTTCCCTTCATTTTCTCCATCACGTCTCTCTCAACTCTCTCTCCACCATTTTTGGACATTCAAAGTCAAGCTCAAAAGCTTGATTTTTCATGCATTTCCAAGCTCCTCGTGAATCGTGTAAGTTCATTAACCTTCATTTTAGCTTTTGTTTCACATATTATCATGGATTACTCGAAACCCATTTGTGACCCATGTTGATTTTCAGGATTTTTCATGATTAGCGAGTTAATCACGCTTAGATAGACGTCTATTGACATGATATATGCATGATTTAGTTGAATAAAAAATTTAAGGTTGAGTAGCAAACTCTATATTTTGAGGGGTTTTGTTATTGTAACACTCTGGTTACCACGACATGTTCATAACAATCAATTCTTGCATACATAAAGTGTTTTAAGCATATAATCATGCATTATCGAGTTCATTGTACGTGTAACTCTTACCGGAAATTCAGAATAATTTTACAGTTTAGCACTCATTTATTTCAATTACATACATGGACAGTTTTAGGTATTTTGGCAATAACTTGAGCTACAGTAGTTCGTTTTTAGTGATTTTCAAATCTTTGGAAAGTTATGACATAGACCTACAACTTTCATATTAAGCATTTTTTTCAAAATTTGACTAGAACTAAGCTGAAATTGAGCACTTTCCTAATCCTTCTGCACTGTGACGAGAATTGTGCACTTACCAGTCACCATACCGGCTTAAGCCATCATACTAATCACTATACCATTTATTAAACCAGTCAATTGAGCTCGAATTTAGCTACTGGAATTGGCATACCGTTCAACACAGTTTATAAATTTGACAATTTTCCCTCATTTTTTCTCAGTTTTCTCTTTCTCTCCCTCTCGTCTATCTCTCATTTTGCCTCAAAATCAAGCTCAAAGCTTGAGTTTTTTTTTTATTTATGCATTTCCAAGCATATGGTGAAGCACGTAAGTTCCTTAACTTCAATTCTAGCTTTTGTTTTGCATTTAAGCATGGATTTCTCAAACCCATATTTGTGACTCATGTCAATTTTTCGTGATTTTGTGTGATTAGCAAGTTAAACAAGCTTATATAGGTGCTTAATACATGATACATGCATGGTTTGAGTGCGTAATACATGATACATGCATGGTTTGAGTTGAATCATAATATATGTCATGTATTGAGTAAACCCTAGAATTTGAGGGGTTTTTGTCATGTTATGGAATTCTTGATATGGAGATTGATTTTCACGTTATTAGTTTGAAATAAGCAAGAATCATGTTATTATTGTTGGGATTATGATTTGTAAAGCATGATTTTTAGGTATCAGGTAGTTAGATATGTTATGGGGATTTATTCGCTAGCTATACTTTTGTGTTATACTAGATGATGTAATCGAGGGTTGGGCTGGAGTGACAACATGATGCTTGTTCTCGGACATGTTGAACATTTGTTTTCAATGTCGCATTTCATTTCAGCATGTTGAGAAACACCTTAGGTTTCCTTTTAAGCATAAGTCACATGCAATATTCACGCGTATGTTTAGGATTATATGTTCGAGTATACTAACCATACTTGAACACATGATAAATTCCACGCAAGAGAATCTCTCCAGTTTCATTCGAACACGCAAGCATTAAGACATTGGTTTATTGAGTGGATGTTTTCATATTTTATATTTTCACTTTATTTATATTGTAATATGTTTTATATACGATGTACATACTATGATATACGAAGCATGCTTTATGATAATAAGTTACGTTATGTTTCGCAATTTATATTCCATGTTTGTCGTTTATGTTTTACAAACTCGCAGTCCACGTTTACATGTTCATGAATCATGTTTTCACGGGTTAAGTATGTACGTTTTTAATTTATGCATTCTCAAACTATGTGTGTATATTTCCAGCTCACGTATTCAGTTTATCTTAATACGTTACATGTTTATGATTTACGTTTCAGTTGTGTGTCTTCATTATAAAAGTACTTATTATGGAATCTGTTCGGACGTGATTTATCCTATACTTATTCTAAAATAAGTAATGAATCTTGTACGAGCATTGTATGCATAAGCCATTATATTTGTCAGTTTATGATTATATCACGATTCCTATGTTCAATTTCATATTAAGTTTTCAATATATATGCTCACAATACGTTTTCATATTTTTAGTTCAGTTTATGCCATATTTACAATTTACATGTTATGTTATGATTTCATGTTTACAAGTCATGTTAGGTTTTCACGTTTCATGCTACACCATGTTTTCATAATTATAAGACATGTCACGATTTTCAGTTTACGATTCACGTCTCGTTTTCAGTTCATGCTATGTTTTCTCATTTCCAGTTCATGTCAGTTTTCACGATATCGCTTCATGCTTTGTTTTCTCATTTTCAGTTTGTGTCATGTTCTCATGCTTACAACTTATGTCATGTTTCCACGCTTAGTTTTACAAGATACAAATTGCATGTCATGTTTACAGGTTTTCAGTTTATGTTTACATGTTATAAGTTCAAGTCATGTTTCAGTTTTCAAGACACTGTAAGAGCGAAACAGGGTTTATCGTTATGCCTATGACGTCGGCGACCATGATACTGTTGGTATCGCAACCTATAGGGAGTACGAATCCAAAAATGGATTAATTAAAGAATAAAAGAGTCGCCACCCGGTGTGAAACATTAGGAATGATTTAAGGCCGTACTACACCTCTTGTAAGGTCTTACCTTAAACCCGTTTGATTTCGGAATGGTCTCATACTGATGCCAGTATCATAATTAGGTTCGAAAAGAGGTATCACTATATCTTATAATGCAGTAACATGCAACAATAATTTATAATACATACACGACGTAAATAACAAAAAACAAATATAGAAGTGCATAAATGAATTATTATAGCAATGGCAAAATAGGTATTAAACAAATTAAAGTATTCATCTCACGGTCCTGTTCTCGTGGAGGCATGGCCGAATATATTCGTGGCAGGTCGGACATTCTTCGCTGCATAAATATTTGGTCGGACTTACTGGGAGTCTGGTCGGATGTACTAAGTAATCCAGAAACGCATGATCTCATTGATAATATGCAAAATAATGACATAATGCAGTTATAAGAGCAACAATAGATAGTAAGCAATATTAACAGTTACAATAGGCCGCAATGCTGATAAAATGACAGTAATTAGATAACCACAGAATTAACAGTGAATATGATAATGCAACATGCTTATATTTATCATAGTAATGAAATGGCCATGATGTTCGGCCGGACCTGTAATAGGTCAGGCCGGATATTCCTCACAAGTCAGAACATACAAGCATGCATAAAAAATTAATTTGTAATGAACTAACTAACATGCGATAATAACAATAATAAAATAATAATAAGAGGGCAATCAAATGACTAAGCAGTAATAAAATGGTAAAAGCAGGTAGTTAACATAATAAAATAGTAATAAATAAATAAATAAGTACTAATGTGTTCAAATAACATAATATGAGGTGCATATCCCCCGGCCTGGCTTCAGAGAAGCCTGGCCGAATATGTTAAATAGGTCTGCATTTCCGACCGGGTGTGTGTTAAATTTGGCCGAAAATCACTTTATGGAAGGCAGAAACTTAAAGTGCAGTGATGAAGATGAATGATACATCAGGTCGTACCTTTGTGTGTCGTTTGTCTCAAGAAACACTCCTTGAATATTGGGTTATTGTTGGATTCGTACAAGAAAATGTGAAACTCTAAGGAAGTGTAGGTGTTTTCTCACGCTCACTGCGTCGTTATAGTTTTTTTTCCAGAATTTCAGTACCTCTTCAGGTTGTCAATGGATCATTTTTTGTGAATGGAGGAAGTCCATTTTTATAGTAATAGGATTTGAGCTGAAAAGGAATCGGGGAATATAATCTCATTCTTCTCTCCTGTTTGTCTCGAATGATTTGCCAATCGAGCGTTAGCGACAGCTCGATTCATATCTAACTGGATGTTTATTTTGAGGTATACTTCCACTCAGACAAAATCAAGCCATAGATTTTAGTGATTCAAAGATTTACAGCATCACTGACAGCTCAACATTTGTTCAACTTGACATGTTTTTTGAATTCTATATCCGGTTGGACATCAATCAAATCCCTTGATTCCAAGGATTGACAATCAACACGATCACTGGCAATTTTTTCATATTCGGTCGGAGGTAAGGTTTTCAATAGGGTGGCAATTTGGTTAGGATTCATTTATTCGTTCGATTGGATTCGCTTTAAAGCGAATACATGTTTGAAAAATGGATTCGTTTAATAGATTAGTCAATTCGATTCGATTCGATTCGTTTATTAAACAAATTGAATACGAATTTAAGCTCATTGATTCGTTTATTCATTTGGGATTCGTTTTATTATTTTCTTTTACTAGTTATTGTTATTTTTCAATTAAGATTCATGAAATTGTGACTAATTATCATAGAAAAATAATATTGTTGATATTTAGTAAGGTATTTTTAATAAATATATTAATTACATATTTCATATGTATATATTTATGAAGAATTAATGAAGATAAATTATGGTAAATTATGTTATTTAATAATATCACGACTAAACGAATATTCGTATTTGATTCGTTTAATAAAGGAATCGAATACGAATCTATCACATTTTGATTCAATTCGTTTATGATTCGATACAAATTCAATTTTTTGATTCATTTTGCCACCCCTAGTTTTCAGTGTGTATTCGGTCGAATATTCTAGATTTGAGAAGGTAGGCCAAACATAGGTGATATCCGGGTGATATTTGATAATATTTTTTAAATTCCTTTGAATATTTTTCCTTCCCAATGACGAGTCTTAAAAAGTGTACACTTAATAAAAAAAGAAACGAATCATTTTACAGTTATAATTTCATTAATCCTCTTAATTTAATACATTTATTAAATAATAATTATATTTATATTTATTGTGATTTTTATTTATTGTGTAGGTAAAATACTGCTTCGGAAGCTCAATAGGGAAAATGGATATGAGATCTGAATTCTAAGACCCAGAAAATCCAAAAAAGAGCGTGACAACTAGATTCAAATCGGACTTGGAAAATATTCACCGAGATTGGTGACAAAATGAGCTTATGGTGTATTTACCCACAAATATATTTTATTATTATATATATTATAATATATATATATATATATATATATATATTTATATAATATATATAATATATTTTGGAGGACCCACCAAGATTTTATATAAAATATTTATATATATTATACTGAATGTGCCACCAAGATTTATATATATATGTATAATATATTAATTAAATAAAAAATTCTATCAATTGTTGTCAACCTTTTATTGGAAAGCAATTGCACGCTTGCAATTTGCAAGAAAGGGAGGTGCGAGCACCTCATTTTCCTCAACCCGGAAATCCATAGTTTTCTCTGAAAATTTGTGGAATTTCAGCTCTTGTATGTTTTAATTTTTAAAGCTTTTCTGTAATTTATTTTTCTTTCAGTAATAAAATTATGAGTGTTTTTATTCAAATCATGAGTAGCTAATTTCATTTTAATGGGGTAACGAGTGAAGTTTTTAATATAAAAATATAGATTAATTTTATTTATATTATAATATATAAATTATAATATAATGATTAATATTTAATTTAAATCTGGATTAATTATTGACAAACTTTGTTACCGCCTATATGACTGATTTTATTTATTTGACATAATTGAGTACCTAATTGGACTTATTATAGACAAATGTTATCAATGTCTTTATGGCTAGTTTTAGGGATGGCAACAGGTCGGGTATAAGACGAGGATGTCAATACCTGCACCCGTACGCGCGTGATATATAAAATCTCTGGTCCCGGTCCGTCACTCGTGTGGGTACGGGTCGGGTATTCCCCATATAGAAAAAATATACCTGTCCCCATCCTATATCCCATTTTATTTATTAATTATTTTTTTATCTTTATGCTTTTAAAAAAATCAATTAAAAAATTATTGGAACAAATAGATATAAAATAAAAATACTAAATTAATAACTGTAGGTTTAAATTTACTTTAGTACTTAAATAAATAAGAAAAATAGATAAATTACTAAATAAATACTATTGCTGTAGAAATCTCATTTTTAAAACATAATGAAAATAATTAATTAATTAATATTGATATAAATCTCATCTTTAAAATAAAGAGAAAAATATTATATTAAATTTAACAAATAAATTATATTTTTCTTATTTTTTATTTAATAAGTAATTAAATTTTTTGACTAAAAAATCAATAATTAAAAAGCCAAAGTCAAACGGGTTTATTGAGCGAGTACAGGTTAGAGAGTCTTATACCCATACCCAACTCGTATACCTAACGGGTATTAAAAATTATACCTGCACCCGGTCCTTTTTAAAAAAGATCGCTAAATATCCCCCCAATACCTCGGGTCCCCGCAAGGATTTTTGGCATCCCTAGCTGGTTTTTATATATTTTGTCATAATTAGTTCATGAAATAAATTAATTAGGTAATAATGACAAATTATATATTGTAAAATGTAATATTTCTATATTTGAAATATTAAAAGTTGATCCCCTAGCCCCAATATTTTATTTTATTGTTGCAGTTTAATATAAAATTTTCAATCATTTCAAACGATTCACTCTTTTTTATCTTTACACGAATTATTATTTTATCTTATTAAATCTATTCCCCGTGGATCGATCTCGGACTTATCGGGTTATTTTATTAATTCGACACTCTTATACTTGGGAGTAAAGAAACACTTTGTGAGTATGTCAAGTTTTTGGCACCATTTCCGAGGAGTATAATTTAGTAGAGAATAATAATTTAACATATTTGTATTTTTTTCCTTATTTTTTCTTTTTATTTTATTTTTCATTTTTTATTTTGTATTTCATTTCATTTCTTTATTTTTTGCATCTTATTTTTTCTTCCTTACATTTTTGTAGATCCAAGATGTCATGATTGATCCTAAATGAATTCTGAACCTAGACATCCCACATATAAACAAACCATGTACTTAATTCTTCAAGGTATGAGACATAAATCTCAATTAAAATGGAGTTTGTATTTTGCCAAAGAATTTCTTGAACCATCCTCATCTAGAGATTCTTCAATAATTTTTTGTGAGAACCTCATTAGAGAAATTGAGACAGCTGAACGAGAAATTAAATTGAGATTTGAATTGACAAGAATCAGATGATGTTTTTAGGATATAATCATTACTTTTTTTTTTTGCTTTTTTGTCATTTATTTTTTTATTTTATTTTTCTTTCACTTTATTATTATTATTATTATTATTATTATTATTATTTGTAAGTATTGCATTTGCATATTTAAATTTTAGCATATAGTATGCATTTATGTTGCATGAGACATTGGTCTCGATCATCTAGCGGTAGATTAAATAGAGAGTCTCTATCACCTTCATCGTCAGTCAAAATGGTCGAGAACCAAAATGAAAACCCACATGCACGAGATGAAAATCCAGTTGATCAGGTAGAAAATGAGTCTCAACATGACTATCTTAATCATCCAAGGAAACTCAGACAATTCATGAATGCCACTAAGACAAGATCATCATCTTGCATTACTTTCCCCCCAGATGCATCACGTTTCAACTTTAAATCATATGTCATCCAACTTTTTCCCACATTCCACAGTCTAGAATCAGAAAATACTTATCAGCACTTAAGGAAATTTAAAGAGGAATGTAATACTTGCACATATCAAAATTACAACATGAATATAATTCGACTCAATTTTTTTCCAATTTTTAAAGGATAAAACTAAAATTTGGTTGCATAACCTTAGGTTAAGATCCATCAGAACTTGAGATGATTTGCAAGAGTAATTTCTGAAAAAATTATTTCCCTCTTATATGACGAATTCATTTAAGAGGAGAATCATAACTTTCACACAAAAATTGGGGGAAACACTTTACCAATATTGAGAGAGATTTAAAGAGATGTTGAATGTTTATCCACATAATGAGTTTGAACCATAGAGACTGATTTCCTACTTCTACGAAGGTTTAACACCCCAAGGTAGACAAATAGTGGAAATGATGTGTAATGGTGGGTTTAAATTACCTAGAACACATAGTAGAGAATGCGCAACAATGAGACACATATGACACTTATGAGTCATCTGTAAAACCACAGTCATCTGGTAGAGGTATGTTTAACCTTAGGGACGACCATGACCTTTATGCTAAATATGAATCTCTAGCTAAAAGAGTATAAGCATTAGAAATGAGGAAAAGTGATAATGTCAAGTCAATTCAAGAAGTCACATGTTAAATCTGTAATTCAAATGAACATGTCACACAAGTTTGCCCAATCTTGTGAACCATGCAAGAATATCTTCATGACCAAGTCAGTTTCATAAACACCTTCAAGAGACCAAATCCAAACCCATACTCTCAATCCTACAATTCTGGTTGGATAAACCATCCAAAATTCAATTGGAGGAATGATAACCAAGCACAACCATCGCAACAACCTCCCCAGGTACACCAAAATTCCCAAAATTATGCACCATATGTCTCATCGCCTAGGAAAACCCTTGAGGATATCTTGCATGCATTCATTGAGAATCAGGAAGCCATCAATAACCAAAATGTGCAAATATTGATTGATCTGAAAGATACTTTCTCCAAAATCAAATATGCATTGACCATTAATGAGAAATGAAAGTTTCTTGCACAACCACAACCAAACCCCAAGAGTAATCAAAACCCTCACGAGGGTAGTTCTGATAGTCAACACATAGACCAAGTCAAATTTGTTATTACTCTTCCCAGTGGTAAGGTCATCCACAAACCTATTCTTGAATCTCATGAAGTTGAAAATAAATCAGATTCAGAGGGTAATGAAGGAGTTTATGAATCATTGCCTATCGTTGATGATAATAATTTTTATCATGCACCTTCATTTCCTCAAGCTTTAAAACTAAGAAATTGAACATTTCCCCAGAGATATATGAAATATTCAAACAGGTAAATGTCAATATTCATTTGTTAGATTCCATCCAACAAATACCATCTTATGCCAAATTTCTGAAAGACTTGTGCATCATTAAAAGAAAACAACAGGTAATAAAGAAAGCTTTTATAGCTGAACAGGTAAGTTCCATTCTCTCAACCAATAATGCATTAAAGTACAATGACCCTGGTTGTCCAACTATTTCATGTATTATTGGAAATCAAAAAATTGAACATGCTTTGCTTGATCTTGGAGCCAATGTCAATTTGCTTCCATTTTCGGTTTACCAGCAACTTAATATTGGCGAGTTAAAACCAACCTCAACTACTTTTTTACTCGCCGATAGATGAGTCAATGTACCAAAAGAAATTATGGAAGACATGTTTTTACAAGTCAATAAATTCATATATCATCTGAATTTTATTGTCTTGGAAATACAACATGTAGCAAATAGTTATAAGTCAATTTCTGTAATACTTGGTCACCCATTTTTAGCAACAGCTAATGCTTTAATTAATTGCAGGAATGGAATCATGAATTTGTCCTTTGGCAATATGATGTTGAAGTTTAATGTTTTTAATATGTGCAAGCAATCATACGATGAGGACTGTGAAAATGAGAACATGGAACTAATTGAACCAATTTTGGAAGAACATTTACAGGGGAGTGAATCTGACCCTATGAAAATATGTACAACTAATTTTCTTAAATTAAGTACGCAATTAGATTGAGATATTTCTAATGATTTTTTTACTTGATTCTATACAGGTACTAGAAGATGATGGATGGAAACAAAATTTTGAGGAACTAAGAACACTTGAAGAAGAGAAACATGAAGAAGCACCCAAATTGGAATTAAAGACTTTGTCTGAAGGATTGAAATATATATTTCTTGGAGATAAACAAACTTACCATCCATTAATTTATTCTTCTCTTACAAGCGATCAAGAAGGTAAGTTGTTAAATGTGTTGAGAGAACATAAACATGGAATTGTATGGACTTTAAAAAATATAAAAGGCATTAATCATTTAAAATACACACGCAAAATATATTTCAAAGATAATGTCAGGACATATCGACCACCTAAAAAAATATTAAACATTTACAAGAAAGAAGTGGTTAAAACCCGATTCCTTAAATTTCTTGATTTATTCATCTCTTACATACTCGGTTTGAAGAAAAACACCTATGTTAAGAAATAGAGACCTAAATAATTAGGTGTTTGTTATAAATACGTATGTTGGAGGTGCAACACTCGTTGTCGTTCTTTAGGAATGATGTCTAATAATCACGAAGAAAAAATTCAATCCACTATAGATGACTTGAGTAATGAGTCATTAGATAAAATATCATTGACTCTTGAGATGCATCCTAATAGATTTGATAGATTTATTCGCAACTTACATACATAATTTCAAAAAAAAAAAATAATATGATTCCGAGAATCTAACTTTAAAATACCATGTTTGCTAATTTATAAGAAAATTGGATGGGAAGCATATCATCGACCCATATAGGGCGTTCAAACCGTTACTGGACGTAAAATAAGAGGAAAATGTAAGCCACAATCACAACTACCACTACATATTGTTTCAATTTATTGCTTTGATTTCCTTTACTTTAAATTACTGTTTTGATTTCCTCTACTTTTACCGACAATATCTAAACTTTTTGACTTTCACGATATATTTTACTGTTCATCTGACAATTATCATTTTGTAGGTACTAGTGCATTTATTATTCACCATTTTTCAGGATCCATAAATACAGCTCGTCATTTCTCTCTTCGACACATCTAGAAAAGAGGGAGAACAAAAATGAAGAAAATTTCAAGATGACGAGTTACTAATATCTTTGTGTTTTGTGGAACTAGTTCTGTAACTAAACTAGAATTTGTTGAGGCTGCAAAAGAATTGGGTAGAGTTATGGCGGAAAGAAACATGCACTTAGTATATGGCGGTGTCAATCTTGGATTGATGATATGTGTTTTAAAGGTCGTGCAAGAAGGTGACAGTCAAGTTTTGGGGGATCATTCCAAAATCCTTGGCAGACGAAAACTTTATCGGAAAATCAAATGGAGAAGAATACATTGTCTCAGGTATGCCTGAAAGACTTACTGAAATGATTAATCATGCTGACACTTTTATTGCTTTACAAGGTGGACTAAGCACGTAGGAAGAAATATTCACAGTTGCGTCATGGGTGAACTTGAACATTCATCGAAAATCCATTGGACTACTTAATGTTGATTATTTTTTTGATTTTCTTTTAGTATTTCTTGAGGATGTAAAAAGACTTGGATTTATTTCGAAATCGGTAAAAGATATCGTCCTAACTGTAAGAAAAACTGATGAATTAATTGACCAATTATTAGCTTATGAACAAAAAATCGACCCCATTCTTTCCAAGTTGAACTGGTATGATAACGATTGTGGCAAGAAGCGTATAGTGGAATTGGATCTTAATCTGTAATTTTTCTTTTAAATAGTCGTAAATTCAATTGTCAATTCCACAGTAAGCATGTGATGTCTTCTAAACTCTATTTCATCTTATTTAGATATTGGGGACAATGTCTCAATTTGGTTGGGGGAGGAGATAATTGACTAGATAATTTTCATTTTTTATATTTCATTATTGTGTTTTTCCTAAAAATAAAAAATAAAAAAGTTTTCATTTTTGTGTTGTTATTTTATGTAAAAATGAAAATTATGTTGATTCTATTTTGTTGTTATTTTGTGTGTAAAAAAAAATTTGTGTTGATTTTATTTTGTGCTTTTAAAAAAAAACGACACACAAACCAACAATAAATTTTTTACTAACCAAATGGAATTGTTATTCAGAGATGACTATGTAAGGAGTTTTCGCTCTTGAGACATATCTCAATGTAATTCTTAACAAAGTATTTTTATTTTTTTATTTTTGAATCATTAAATTTGTGAATTCTCCATAATATTGAATAAATTTGATCTCCATATACTCAATTGATAGGTATTGTCAACATACACGGTAACATATGGTCTTGGGTTGTAAGTGGAAATTTTGTAATATTCAGTTCTTTAGTTTGTTACAGGTAGCACCTAAAAGTAGTGAAATTTGTATTTTTATTCAAAGAGAAAAAACTAAGAATGCTTTTATTTAGTAACCAAACATCTTACCTCAGCAAACAATGACTGTTTGTGTAAAATGATAAAGCTTGAGTTAGTTTAAAAAAAGAGATGATAATAATAATCAAGCTTCTACTTAGTAACCGGACGTCTTGCCTCAGCAATCAGTGATTGTTCGTGTAAAATGGTAGAGCTTGAGTTGTTAAAAAAAATTATGCGAATAAGTTCGATTTCGTAACCTCTCTAACTCGAGCAATTAAGTCCGTATGAGTGTTTTAACACTTAGTGCCATAAGACCAACTGCTCTGGGAGTCACTGACCCAAAAGTCGTTACATGAGTTAAAGAGAAAGCTTAAGAAAATCATACACTTTTTTTTAACAAATGAGATTCGAGCAATTAAGTTTGTAAATGTGTCTTAACACTTAGTGCCCTAAAGCCAACTAGTTTGGGAGTTACTAGCTCAAAGCTATTTACAATGATTGTAGAAGTTTTATTATAAAATAAATTATTTTTGTATTTATAAATAAACTTCCATTGCTAGAAAAGTGTGAACTCTAATATAATTTTAGGAAAAAATATTACTATCTTTTCAACAAAATATGTGAATATTATGGGCACAATGAATTGATTGATGCCTTGTTTTTATGTGTGTATGGAAGAAGAGTAAAAAGTACAGGAGAATTTACTTATTTGATTATTTAGAAAGAAAGAAAACAACTCTTAACTTGGATAAGAATTTTTCTTTTAAGTTTTCGCGTAAATTACTATGACTAGTAATAAGCTGGTTGGGTGGTGTGATAAGTATTAAAAAATGTACACTTAATAAAAGAGGAACTAATCATTTTACACTTATAATTTCATTAATATCCTTAATTTAGCACATTTGTTAAATATTAATTATTTATATGTTTTATTGTGATATTTATTTATTGTGTATGTAAAATACTGCTTCAAAAGCTTAACATGAAAAATGGATATGAGATCTAGATTTCAGGACCAAGAAAACCCAAAAAGAGTGTGACAGTTAGATTCAAATCGAACTACAAAAACATTCACCGTATTTAGATTGGCGACAAAATGAGCTTATGATGTATTTACCTACAAATGTATTTTATTATTATTATTATAATATATATATATATATATATATATATATATATTTTGCTTGGAGAACTTCCAAGGTTTAGCAAGCTTCACTCTAAAATCCAATATTGATTCCAATGCAAACAAGCTTCACTCCAAGATCTAATATTGATTTCTCCTAGATGAAATATTGTAGAGATCTTCCAAAACATCTTTAAACACTTCTCTAACTTAGACTAATTTTTCCAAGAATTGCTTGTATTTAGTTTTCACAAGCTTATTTTGTTTTGCTTAAACTTAATTAAAACATTTCTCAAGCTTGTTATTTATAACAAAACTTAGATAATTTTTAATTAATAAAAGTTTTAATCAACTTTAAGGTGGACTTAATCCAATTTGTTCAAATATGAATAATTAAGTGTGACTAATCACCTTTGTCTACCACTTTGATTTAATCCAATTAAATCAAGACAAATATTAACAAATGATTTAGTTCAATGTTGACACTTTGATTTAATCCAATTAAATCAAGCCAAAAATACTTATAATTACATATTTGTAATTACCAAAATATCATCAAATGGTATATATATTTACAAATTTACAATTAAGCCTCTGTGTAAATCTTGAATTAATCTAATTAGGTCAAAATAAATAATCAATATTATCCAATAACACTTGATTATCTTAGTTGATAATTATAATATCGAATATTATCTTTTATCAAAATTAATCAGCCACCCAAGTGCTCAAGGAGTACACTTCATATTGTGGGACTCTCTAAGTCCAGACACGTTCGTCATATTAGCTAATATGTACGCAATTCGGCCACCTCCGAATTCGCGAAGAATACGAACGACCTTTCTGAACTATACAAGTCGATTTCATCACATATGTTTAACAATCCCTCCATTGTAGGCTATTTGAGTTGTGCTTAAGCAACATAGAATACATCGTCAAGTTTTCAAGGCGCACATCTCATGTCGACACGTCCACGATTCTTTACAACTTAATCGAAACTATTTCTAATAAAAAAGATCCACCTTAGGTGATCGACTTTGGCGCCAAATTCTTAAGAATCGTGACTTACTCACTGGATACTTAAACCCTATTATGGTACACATACAGGTTGACTAATCCTATCTTGATATGCACTTGATTAACGAGTGCATCGTACCACATTCAACGAACATCTAGAGGTCAGACTATGAAAGGTTTTTGACATACATGGCATCAAAGTTTGGATGATCTTACACAAAACCAATGATATCCTATAGTCAAATGATCACATATGCTACTCGACTCGAAGAGATTCCTATTGATGGTGGTGTGTACTTCCAACTATTAGGAATCAATTGTGAGTCATTCAGTATTTGCTCCAAGGAATATCCACATGTCTATACGAGCTTCTTATGCTCATGATACATCAGGTTAAACTATTGGAGCCCTAATTCCAATATACGACATATGCTTCTCTTCTCGGTTATATGAATTCGATCATATTCCAAAACCAACGACTAGGAATATATACTTTAAAAATAGTTTATAATAGTACTACTAATATTATCCCAAAGTCGGAACACCCAATGTCTAATATTACTAAATGACTATTCTAAGGTCGATGTCATTCTCCGCATATATATCCATCTAATATGCATAATGACATTACCATAATAAGGGTTGAAATGAAAATATAATTATTTTATTAATAAATAATAAAATATAATGTATTATACATTATTCGGATTGGCGCTCCAAGCACCAAACCCAACAACATCACCGTCAATAGGAATCTCCTCTCCTCGAGTAGCATATCTGATTCTTTGATTATATGATAGCATTGTTTTATGTTTGATCATGTAGACATTGCATTTTTGCATAAGCCCAATGATGAGCCTCGTATGGAGGCACTACCTGAAAAGTTGTGGAAGTCGCGGGAAATGAATGCTGGAAGAAAAGAAAACCTCCAAAATAATGGGATGTAGTTTTCGGACTCCGATTTGCTCCCCATTTTTTTCTACAGACTTGTAATGGGATGTAGTTTTATTAAAATAATTTAAAAATATACATATACTTGATATCCATGGGTTATACCCACTTCCACTACGCGGGACACCGATCTGACCCTAGGGGTCCCACAACTAGCCCAATATATATATATATATATATATATACAAATCATGTTATGTCAAGTATGTTTCAAGTATTTCATGTGCATTGTAGTTCAGTCATGCATGTATTCAAGGTTAAACAGCTCAATTGTTAATGATAACACGTCACACTGTATAAGTCATAAGGCTCATGAAGATGGTAATGTTGTCTCCTATCGGTCGCATCCTGGGAAGTTGAGATGTGACAGTTATGCTATGAAATTGATGATTTGGAATTTATTTTCATATTATATACTTGTAATAAGCTAAATTCATGTTATTATTATTGAGATAATGATTTGTAAAGTATGAATTTGTAGTCATGTGCGTTGGGTGTGTTACCTGTTTCCGGATATATTTTTCATTTGTTTCATGTCATGTCTCAGCATTAAGGGTGTGCATCGGTCGGTTCAGTCGGTTAATCCTTGATTTTTTAACCGTAACCGAAATTTTTGGTTAAATAAAAGTGTGACCGATTTAACCAATTTCTGACACATAATCATTAACCAATTAACCATTATATTTCGGTTCGGTTATGGTTAATTCGGTTATTAACCAATCCAATAAATATAAATTCATCAACTTTCAATAAAGTAATTTAACACAATTACACAAATATAAATTCATATCCATCAAAAAGACAGCAAATCATAAGATAATTTAACACAAATATAAATTCATCAAGCATTTTTTAGAAGACAATCCAGAAAGTCAGAAGACAACTCAAAATTAAATTAGAAAATCCATCAAAAATACAAACATATTAAGTGTTCTGAAACTAATAAATAAGCAATTTTCATTAATCATCTTCAAAGTCAGCAACTCAGGACCACAAGCTCAGCAAGACAGCAACTCAGCATCCATAAGGCAACAACTCAACAAGGCAATTCTGTCATTACTCATATTCAAAATCTGAAGTGACCTTGATTCCAAGTTTTGCCATTTCTACATTATTTCAAGTACACAACATATTTTTAGTTTGTCATATAAGAAAAAATAAAGACAATAAATTTAATAGTAACACTAAATAGTTAACATAATATTGATTTTTTTCCATTTACCTTGCTCAAGCTTCACAACTTCTTCTATTTGTTCCTCCTTTTCAATAATTTTCTTCATGGAATGTTGAAGCCAATCTTGAGAACACATTAAGGATTCTACAATTTTAGGAGTCAAAGAGCTCCTAAATTCATCCAGTACTCTCCCACCTGTGCTAAAAGCTGACTCTGATGCAACAGTTGACATTGGTATTGCTAGCACATCACGTGTCATCTCTGAAAGTAAAGGAAACCTGGAAGAGTTAAGCTGCCACCATCGAAGAATTTCAAAGTCATCACAATCGTCTTCACCTTCCTCTATCAAATACTTTTCCAAATCAGATTTTGCATCACCACTATGAGATTCAGACCTAAACCTCTTATACTTGGATATCATAAGCTTTGATACAGGAACTGCAAGATCGTTGCCTTGTTCACAAGTCGTAGATGATGATGAGGCAGCAAAGATATAATTTGGAGGTCCCTGACTGTTTACAGATGCAAGCTTCTTATAACCCTCATATAGCTCATAAATTGCATCTTTCACACTCTTAGCCAAGTGACCACCTAATTCTTTTCCATACATGTGCTCTAAAGCAAATTCAACATACCCTAATTTTCTCCTAGGATCAAGAATAGCAGCTATGTAAATCAATTTGTTCATTTTGTCACGTTTCCCCCAATATTTCTCATACTTTTGCCTCATTTTTATTGCCATAGCACTCATATCCATGTCATCACTGTTCTCCAACTCATTCAACAAGCAATCAATTGCAGTAATCTCCTCAAAAAAAGTATTGGCTGTTACATATTTCGTTCCAGAGACACGTAATGTAATCTCATAGAAGTGTCGTAGGAAAACTACCAAGCTATTGACATTGTTCCAATCATCATCCAAAAGAACTCCATCATAATTTAATGTAAGATCTCTACTAAAATTTGGATCTAGGTCATCATATCTCTCAAAAGCATTTCTGAATTTCAAAGCCACATCAAGCATCTTGTAGGTGGAATTCCACCTTGTGGGACAATCAAGATTCAACATACACTTGCTATCAATTTTCTCAATAGCTACACATTCATTAAACTTTTGCAGCCTAGAAGGAGATTGTCTAATGAATTTTACAGCCTGTCGAATACGATCAACTGACTTGCAAGCCTCTTTTAAACCATATGTTACAACTAGATTCAAGATATGTGCAACACACCTAACATGTAGATACTTAGCTTGAAGAATAGTGTTTGACCATGTTCTCATTTTTCTCCTCAAATAATCTATAGCAACATCATTAGAGCTTGCATTGTCAACTGTCACAGTCATTACCCCATCAATTTCCCAAGCAGATAAGCATGTTTTTATGGCCCTACCAATTGCCTCCCCTTTATGACTAGAAATTGAACAAAAATTCAAAATTCTTTTGTTCAATTTCCAGTTCTCATCAATATAATGAGCGGTGAGACACATATAATTGACCATTTGTATTGAAGTCCAAGTATCAGTAGTTAGGCAAATTCTTTTTGCAGATCTCTTCAGCTCAGATTTATAGCATTTCTTCTCATCAAGAAAAAATTTGAAACAATCTCTAGCATAAGTCCACCTAGAATTAATATGAAAGCGTGGGCATGCAACACTCATGAAATGCCTAAACCCATCACCCTCTACGAATTTAAATGGCAGTTCATCAATGATTATCATTTTCATCAAAGCCAACCTAATTGCATTCTGATCAAACTTCCAATTAGTTAAAGAGGTAACTTCTTGACTTTTAGAGTCAACATGAATACTAATAATGGATTGTTTAGGGTCTGCAGGCTTTGTGGCTAAATATTTCTTGCAAATACTAAGATGATATTTGAGAGATGATGTACCATTAGTTTTGGAACCACTACAAAATTCACGATGACAGTAATTGCACTTACTTATAGGATTTTCATCACCACTTTTAGGCTTTGTGAAGTGATCCCAAACTACAAATCGTTTCTTGCTTTTCTTCCTCACCTTTGGGGGCCTTGAAGTCAAAGTATCTGGAATAGATGAAGATTCTTACGTAATTGGATTTTGACTAGTGTTTGGATGAGAAGTTTCATCTGCAGGTTGTCCAATTTCATTTGCTTCACCTTGGTTCATTTTCAAGAGTGGTCCTCAAATCTGAAACAGAAAAGGAAATTTTCCAGTTGTAATTATGTTTCATAAAGTTGTAATTATGTTTAATAAATTCCATTACTTACGCAACACAATAAAGTTAACAAGATTAAAAACCCAGAATCCATTTGTCTCATTGTATAGAAGTTTTTATTTGAAGCCTAATTATCAAAACCAATCATCAACTTTAGACCCAAAAACTGCCCAACACAGTGTGGGAATTTTTTGGGATTTAGACAACAAACCCCCAAATTCAGTCCCTCCATTTGAAGCTGCTATTAAGTATCTAAAAAAATCAGTATCTTCATTTCAAGCTACATGAGATTAAACTGAAATTGGGGGAACCTTTTGAATTTAGTCATGTTGAATTTTATTCATCCATCTTTTATTCATTTGTTTGTAATCGTATGCTGGAGACAGATCGAAAATTCGTAGATATTGAAAAAAATATATATGCTCCAATTAAAAAAATAAAAATAAAACAAATGGTTTTAATAGCTTAGATAAAAATTAATTTCAATCAACCCGCAAAATGTAATATCTAACTCCAATTTCTATAACTATATTTACGAAGTCTCACTAACTACAATAATTCTCTATTTAATTAAGAATGACATTGAACGATGATAAAAAAAAATGGGAAATTTTTCTAGCAGGAAATTTTGCTATCCCTACTTGCAGTCCCCAACATCATTAACATAAATCTAAAGTGAAAGTAAACTCAATAGTTCTGTTTAAACTAAATTATTGGGATACCCAGATTAAACTAAAGTATTAACAATTTAACATAAACCAGATCAAGGCGAGAAGATAAAGACTTTTAAGTTTGGCAGAAGCAGAAACTTACAGCAGAAGTACAGAACAAGGCGAGAAGATGAAGACTGCAAAATAGAAATGAACCGGGCGGCTGAAGTTCAGAAGTGGTGAAGTGCTGAAGTTGGTATGTGATGTCTGTGGAATTTAGGTTTTTGAAGTTCAGAAGTGCTGAAGTTGGTATGTCTGTGGCGGCTGAAATTTTGTGAATGTAAGTGGCGGCTGAAGACTGAAGTTGGTATGTCTGTGGAATTTAGGTTTTTGAAGTATTAGTTTTGGTTTAGGGTTTTGAAGAGTATATATATATATATGGTTTAATTTCGGTTAATCGGTCGGTTCGGTTATACGAATCTCATAACCATAACCGAACCGAATAACCAAAAAGTTAAAATTTTTAACCGCAATAACTGATTTAACCGAATTAACCGAACTGTGATAAAAAAAAATGGGTCGGAACGGTTCGGTTAATCGGTTAAAACCGATTAATGCACACCCCTACTCAAC
Source organism: Zanthoxylum bungeanum (assembly GCA_019454045.1). NCBI lineage: Eukaryota > Viridiplantae > Streptophyta > Magnoliopsida > Sapindales > Rutaceae > Zanthoxylum > Zanthoxylum bungeanum. The sequence goes on along the minus strand of SKCR01038778.1, from coordinate 62,702 downwards.
ATGTTAGGAAATGCCTTAGGTTTTCTTGTAAGTATAATCACACGCAACATTCACATGCATGTTTAGATTTGTAATGTTTGAATATGCTAACCGTACTTGAACACATGATAGATTCCACGTAGGGGAATCCCTCCAGTTTCATTCGAGCACGCAAGCATTATGAATTCGGTTCTGTGAGTGAATATGTTCATAGATGTTTTCATGTTATTTACATTGTAATAAGCTTTATTTACGATGTACGTACCATGATATACAAATCATGTTTTAAGATAATAAGTTACGTTTTATGTTTCGCAAGTTATGTTCCATGTTTGCTATTTATATTTTACAAGCTCGCAGTCTATGTATACATGTTCATGAATCATGTTTTCAGAGTTAAGTATGTACGTTTTCAGTTTATGCATTTTCAAGCCATGTGTGTATGTTTCTCATTTGCATTTTATGTTTATATGATCCCAATTCATTTCGTTATAAGTTGTAAATTTATACTTTCAATTTAAATTTACGTATACATGTTACATGTTATAATTTACGTTTTTAGTTTACGTTTTCACGTCATACGATTACAATATATGTTTTGGTTATTGTATCCCATGTAGAGGTATTGGTTAGGAAATTCGTTCGAACGTGGTTTACTTCATACCTATTCTAAAATATGTAATGAATCTTGTATAGGCATCGTATGCATAAGCCAGTACATCAGTCAGATTATGAGTATATACTAATCTTATGTTCAAGTTCATGATACGCTTTCAATATACATTATCACAACATGTTTTCATGCTTTCAGTTTAGTTCATGCCATTTTTACAATTTATATGTTACGCTATGATTTCATATTTACAAGTCATGTCAGGTTTCAAGTTTACAAGCTACACCATGTTTTTCGTATTTGCAAGACAAATTTCCAGTTTATAGCTCATGTCTTGTTTTTAGTTCATGTCATGTTTCTACGCTTATAGTACACGTCACATTTTCATGTTTACAGAACACACCATGTTTTCATGTTTACAAGTTACGTTAATATATCATAACATATTTTAATGTTTATCAGTCATGCCATATTTTCACGCCACGATTTCACTTCATGTTTTCAAGTTTAGTTTTACAAGATATAGCTTGTATGTCATGTTTATGTTTTTAGTTCACGTCACTATTTCCATTTCCACGTTTACAGTTTACAATCATGATCATGTTTTCAGTTTATATTTAAGTTTTCAAATTATGCTCACTGTTTACAAGTCACGAATATAAATTTTCTGATTGTGAACTCATTCTCATTTCATATTGTTTTTCCATGAGTCATATTTATAAGTTTATAATCACATTTATCATGTAACATGTTCATGCTTCTATATTTCAACTCATGTTTCCCATGCATTATGTTTATAGTTACGTTTTCATGATATTCAGGTCAATCGTTATGTTTTGCAATTCCCAGCCTACGTTTTATCATCCATGTTTACAAGTTCATAAATTACATGTTTTTGATTCATGTTTTCCATGTATTATGTCTTGAGCTTATGTTTTTATGAAATACATTTTCAGTTTATGATTTTCCATGATTCTCAGTGTAAGTTTTCAGTAAACGATTTACAAACACAAGAAATATAATATTTTTAAACCATCAGTAGAGTACCATCCCGTAATGTATAACATCATGGTATGCTCACGTTCAGCATGCCTAATGGTCCTCCGGAGACCCTCTTAGGCATATTCATGTTCATGTTCTCCTGTTTACGCATTGATAGGTCCCACTAAATAGGTTTCATACCCCATGTTTACGATACCGATGCCTTTTTCACTAAATTCACTTTATAAACAAGTTTTCAGATTTCAACTCATGTTTTCGATTCCAATTCATGTTTATATTAACGGTTTATGTTTATAGCTTCAGTTCATGTATACAGTTTCCAATTCACGTTTATGTTTCACGTTTATGTTACATTTTCAGTTCATAGTGCAGATTTCAGTATTAGTTCATGTTCTTGCTTTCAGTTCAAGTGTGCATTTTCAAGTCATGTGCATAGTTCAAGTCATGTTTTCAGGTTGCATACATGTTATCATGTATATGGTTCAGTCAAGTTTACAAGTTACATTAAGCAGTTTCCAGTCATGTTGCCAGTTTACGTTGTATAGTTTTCAGTCTTACAATCATGGTTTCAGCTTTCAATTCAAGTTTATAGTTTCAAGACATGGTAATAATCTCATGTCATGTTATAGTTATCAGCTTGGTATCTAATGGTCATGATGCTCTTTCCCCAGACAAAGTGGCTCTTCTGGCAACCGGGAACTCTGTGACGGCCAAAATTACGAATTATAGCTGCAGCGGTTCATATAGGATCACTTATTCTATCAGTTCCACTGTGTCGCTACTAAGGGTTGATTTTAACGTACTATTCAAGAAGCATGCCAGCCAAGGAATGTTTTTTGGACCAGATAATCTGCTTTATACAGAGTAAAATGTCCAGACTGACACGTCTGACAATGATGCCCGCTGCGAAGGACAGTTGGCGTCGAGGCCACTTCATTAATAGGCTCGGGGCTGGAGTTCGTTCCGTCGAGGCTGCTTGATTATTCAGCTCGGGGTCGGGGGACGTCCCACCGAGTCAGTCCTTTGGACTGGGGACGTAACTTTCCCCCAGGTCCAAGTGCCTCTCTTCACTCGGGGTCGGGTACGTCCCACCGAGTCAGCCCTTCGAACTCGGGACGTAACATTCCCCCAGGTCCAAGTGTCTTTCTCAGCTCGGGGTCGAGGTACGTCCCACCGAGTCAGCCCTTCGGACTGGGGACATAACATTCCCTCAGGTCCAAGTGCCTCTCTTCATTCGGGGTCGGGTTACGTCCCACCGAATCAGCCCTTCGGACTGGGGACATAACATTCCCTCAGGTCCAAGTGCCTCTCTTCATTCGGGGTCGGGTTACGTCCCACCGAATCAGCCCTTCGGACTGGGGACATAACATTCCCCCAGGTCCAAGTGCCTCTCTTCATTCGGGGTCGGGTTACGTCCCACCGAATCAGCCCTTCGGACTGGGGACGTAACATTCCCCCAGGTCCAAGTGCCTTTTTCGGCTCGGGGTCGGGTTACGTCCCACCGAGTCATGCTCATTGGTGTGGGGACGAGACATTCCCCCAGAACCAAGTATCTCTCTTGGCTCGGGGTCCTCAGGGACATACTCGATGCATAGGATCCGTGAGAAGCATAGCACGAGGAGGGATGATACCCCCGTGGCGATTGCTTACTCCAGTGTTACCGAACATAAGGAGGAATATGCCCTTAATGTGTCGAACACTCTTTGATCCTCACTTACCCGATGTAATGGATCCGTGGGAAAGCATAGCACGGGGGATAATGATGCCCCCGTAATCAGAAATTTTTTTCAATTAAATTAATTATTAAATCAATTATTTTAGACTAAAAAAAGTAAATTAATAAATTTAAAAAAAAATAATTTTTTTTAACTATTAGCGTCGAAACAGTCGACGCCAAATGATTCTTTTGGCGTCGAACATTTCGACGCTAATAGTTACAAACCAACCACATTTACAGCTCTTCCACTCATGTTTGATTTATGGTTCATGTTTATGATCACACCCCAAAATTCAAAATCCACGGTATGTGATCTCAGCATTTTAAGTTTTAGATTTCATGAATTCAATTTGAATGAGATCGTATTCAATAACGATATTTTAGGCTTCACTTTCAACATTCATTCACTGGGTTGTTCATACGACTTACTTTTCCATTTTCATTTTCATGTTGCAAAATTTCATGCATGCAGAGGACAAGCTTTGGAGAAGATGGATACCAGCTACAATTATTAGGAACACAATTTCAATGATCCACATGTATATACATTTACCATGTTAGGTCATGTGGCCGAAAATTTATATATGCAAATCATGTTATGTCATACATGTTTCAAGCATTTTATGTGCATTATATAACTCAGTCATGTATTTGTTCTACAATATACAGCTCAGTTATGATTTATGACATGTCAAGCATGCATGAGTCATGAGGCTTAAGGAGAGGGCAACGCCGTCTCCTGCCGGCCAAGTCCTGAGAAATTATGATGTGACAATATTTTTTTTTTTTAAATATGAAGTTAAAATGTAACGTATTACAAAATATTTAGATGTTAAAGTTGCTTGCATTTTTAATGTTGTTTGTCTTGTGTTTAGTTAAGTTTTTTATAATCTTTTATCACACATGTATTAACAATTAAAATTTAATTTTTTAATAAATAATTATCAATTAAAAGTTATAAAAATTCATAACAAAATTTAAATCAATATCAAATCCAAATCATTTCATCATAAGTGCCTATGCACTAGGCCACGGTTAAGCCGAACCGCCTAAGCCCTAGTCGGTCAAAAAAGGATGGCGCTTGACCAAAATTCATGTAATTATCACCACTGGTGGAACCAGATAAGGTGTTTAATATTCCATTTCTTTGTCTATTTTGTTTTGTTTTTTTATTTTAGAGACAATTTGATTATTTTTCATTCCTATTGTTCCATATATCTAATAGATTTAATTTGCTTCTTTATTTTGTGAAGTTTAGGTATGATTTATCTGAATTGAACTTCTTGATTTTAATAAATAAGAGCATTTTATTTCACACATGTAAGTTGGGTTATTTTACTCTCGTGTATTTGAGAATTATTTCACTTAAAAATGATATAACCAACTTGAAAATTATTCATGGGTTCTGGATTGTTTTACACGTTGAATCGTTATTAAGATGATTTCATATTTATTAAAAAATTATTTCTTTGAATAGTTATAGAGAAATATTTCAGAAATAACTCAATAATTATAATATGATCATGAAGAATGAATTACAACACAAAATCATTTATTGTTATTTAAAATTTTAAAATTATATTATAGTTAAAATGTGTCTTAAATTCCTAACTGACTCAAATTTATAGATACGTCTCCAGTGGTCATGTGACGCCATGACAATAGTCAAATTTCAGATTTAGTTATTTTATTGAAGTATGTTGTAAGTGCACGCATTCTATTTCTATATCCATCCATTTTCTGTCATTTTTTAATTACATAAGTTGGTTTTTTTTTTATTTGAATCTTTTGGAAATCCCGTCGTCAAACAATCTCTTCCGGGCTTAAACGGAGCAGGTAAAATCTCGGCTGTCCCAGACTCTAACAAAAAATACACTATGTGGATTTGAACCCAAGACATCAATGTGAGATCATAAACCCTACACTAGAGGTGGTCACGGTTCCGATTCCGAACCGGTTGGAACCAGACGATTCCGGAATCGAAAATTTTCGGTTCGGTTAGGGTTCACCCCTGACGGAATCGAAAAAGAACCGCCGGAACCGAACGGTTCCAGCAATTTTATGGTGGAACCGTTTTAATTTTTTTTTTTAAAAAAATCATTACTAAAATTTTTTAAAAAATCGGAATGGAACCGGAACCGTTCGGTTCGGTTCAGTTCCGGTTCCACACTTATTCCCGGTTCGGTTACCGGACCGGTGACCACCTCTACCTTGCACCACCAAGCTACACCTCTTATGAATGTTGAGTTTTTTTACTCACGTGTATTTGAGAATGATTTTAAATAAAAATGATATAACAAACTTGAAAAATATTCATAGCTTTTGGTTTTTTTTTACACGTTTAATCGTTATTAAAATTATTTCATATTTATAAAAAAAAAAAAAAAAATTTCTTTAAACAGTTATAGAAAAATATTTCAGAAATAACTCAATAATTATAACATGATCATGAAAAATGAGTTACAATACAAAATCATTTATTGTTATTTAAAATTTTAAAATTATATTATAGTTAAATGTGTCTTAACTGACTCAAATTTTTTGATACATCCTTGGTGGTTATGTGACGCTATGACAATAATCAAATTTTAGATTTCGTTATTTTCTTTAATTATGTTGTAAGTGCACGCATTCTATTTCTATATCCATCCATTTTCTGTCATTTTTTCAATTACATAAGTTGGGTTATTTTACTCACGTGTATTTGAGAATCATTTCACTTAAAAATGATAGAACAAACTTGAAAAATATTCATGGGTTTTGGGTTTTTTTTTTTTACAATTTTTTTTTTTAATATTTAACAATATTAAAAAAATATTTCTTTAAACAGTTATAGACAAATATTTCAGAAATAACTCAATAATTATAACATGATCATGAAAAATGAGTTACAATACAAAATCATTTATTGTTATTTAAAATTTTAAAATTATATTATAATTAAATATGTCGTAACTCACTCAAATTTCTGGATATGTTCTTGGTGGTCATGTGACGCCATAACAATAGTCAAATTTCAGATTTCTTTATTTCCTTTAATTATATTGTAAGTGCATGCATTCTATTTTTATATCCATCCATTTTCTGTCATTTTCTAATTACATGAGCACATATTTTCCCCTTCTAAGTTGATTGCGATTGAAGACCCCTAGTAATTTTATTTTAATATGAAGTTAAAATGTAACGTATTACAAAATATTTAGATTTTAATGTTGTTGGCTACAGAGCACATATTTTAATATTAAAATGTTAAGCATACAAATTTATATAGGGCCATTTCTATAGAATAATCCAATCAATTAATGATACATATTTCATTCATTTAGAAAATGATCCATCAAAATAAAAAAAGAAAAATAATTAAAATATATATATTCAATAATTAGATAATTTATAAAGACCGTTATTATATAAAATTTTCTCTTTATTCAGATATTTTTTCAGATTCGAACCATCCTACATCAGTGCACAGCTTACAACAAAAAAATGTAATATTTACCTTCCACGTGTTACTCACGACGGTGCCGCAATTAGTGATGCCGTAGCAAATTATACGACGGGATAATTAAGAAAGCTGTCCTCAGAATCTTCTATGGAAAAAGTCAAAGCCTAGTGAGAGAGTTTAGGCACATGTACTTAAAAAAATTAAATAGACCTACATAAAATCGTATGCATTTATAATTTATTTAATATGTCTTTTATTATTTTTTTAAAAAATGTTTGTTTAATTTTTTTTTAGAATATCGGAGAAACCACATGTCATATATACATGGGTAAATCGATGTTATCTCAAATTCTTATAAGAGTGTTACACATAGCTAGAACCTGAAAGCTTGAAAATAAGGTTCTAAAACTCAAATCGCTGGACTGCGTCCTTTAGAGACAATTTTTTTTAAAATATTGTTTTATTACATTACATCATTGTACCTTACCTCCAAATTAAAAAAAAAATGCCTCTCCTTGAATTTGAAGTTATTGTCTCTTATTTTCACTATAAAAGTTAAGTCAATTAAATTATCTTTCAAAATTATTAATTACATTTATTATTATTGTGATTGGCTAATATTATAGTAAATAAGTCAGATATGGCAATTGGTTTGAATGGATTGGGTCATAATTTGTCAATCATGATTCCTTCCTAATTATAAATTCGAGACAAAAATTTCAAATCTGGTGCTAATTTTTGAATTAGGATAAAAAAATAATTTTGAATCCTAAACTTAAAGCACATGTTTCGGGCAAAAATCTAAATGGAGATGGGGCTCACATGACCCTATATTTTAGAGTCGGATAAAATGATGATTTTCATATTCATTTATTGGATGGTTCGGGTACGTGTATTGACATCCTCATTCAAATAGAGGTAAAATCATCGTGTGAACGGAGACACGATGCGTTAAAGACTGATAAATGAATAATTATCATATCTGTTGATTGAGCGAATAGATACAAAATTTGATATTTATTTATTACACTCAGTCCGTTATTATCCTAAATTTTATATTATATTATATATATATACACACATCTAAACCCTAATTAGTCATACATTATGAACAAATCTGGACCTTTTCCCATTCTTAGAGTATATATATGATAAAAATATCGGGCCAAATCCAACAAATTTTTTTAAAATTCTTTGAAAAAATATTATTATTTTTTTGAAATTTTAAATATTTAAAAATGGAAAAAAATTAAGATTTTTTTATGTTTTTTATATTTAAATTTAAAATATAATTTTAAATATAAATTTTTAGAATTAAAATTAATTTATATAATTATAATTTATATAATTAAAAAAAAAAGGTGTGTATAAATATATATATATAAATGCTGTCTTGTCATCTTTAGATAAATGCTAGTTACCGGTCATTGTTGAACATTAATGCATAATGAGACTACTCTAGAATGGGAAAGTGTCCACATTTGTAATTTGTTCATAATGTATGACTATTTATGTGACAAAAAATATAATAAAAATTGGACTCGATGAACTCATTTATCATCATGTCCCTAAAATTTGGAATAATCATTACGTTCTTTCTTCTTTTTATCTTATTTTTTTTTTCAAAATAACTTTTTTCCTTCCGCAATGTTGTTAGAACAATAGTAAACATATGCCTAAAGATTAAGTATGGTAATGACCAGGTACGGTACATGATATTAATATTTATATTCGTCTTATTTAATCAATTGGTAATAAAATTATCTTTTTACCCGCGAGTTCATATTGAAATGAGGATTTTACCTTTATTTAAACGATTATCTCAATACTCGTACCTCATCCGTCTAATCAATGAATACAAAAAACAGCCGTCAACAAACAGTTAAGCTAAATAATGTCTCTAATTTGAATCCCCATGATTGGATTTAGGGGTGGGCATTATCGGATTCGGATCGGATCGGACCGAATCCGAATCCGATCCGATCCGAAATGCCCACGATTATTTGATTCGATCGGATCGAATCATGTTATCAAACTCGATCCGATCCGATCCGATAATTATCGGATCAGATTGGTTCGATCCGAATTCGAATCGGACCAATTCGATCCGAAATCATCCTATTTCGGATCGGATTGGTCCGATCCGATCCGAATTCGGAGCGATCCGAATCGAATTTTTTTTTTTTTTTAAATATATAACGACGTCGTTTTGCATATTAAAAAAAAAAAAAAAATTCGATCGGATCGGATCGGATAAAAATCCGATCCATCCGAAATTCATCGAACCGGACCAACATGATTTGTTCGGATTTTCAAATCGGATCGGATCGGATGCCCACCCCTAATTGGATTCACATTTAATATGAATGAAGTGATTGTTATTATTTGTCGTTTACACTAATGTTATGCCCTTGATTAATTACTAAATAAATTTTGAAAATAACTCAACTATTAGATGCAATAGTTAAGTTGTGGGTGGAATCAATATATAATAAATAAAAAATTTAGTATTTATATTTTTAAAGTCAAAATGAAATGTCATAAGTGAATATATATATATATATATATACAAGAGAAACACTATTAATCTTATATAAAAATAATAGAGTAGAATAATAAAAATTAAATTATATATAAAACGTTGATCTAAAAAAGTAAGAGAAGAGAAAATAATTATGCAATTCAAATATCAAATATTATGGAAATTTTACTTTTTGGGACTTCAAATAATAGAATTCCACGAGACAATAGTTGTTAATATAAAATAAATATATAATTCAATACCAAAAAGAGTGATAATAGTTGGTTTTAACTAACAAGATAAATTATAATTAATGAAAAAAAAACTTTACCCTTTGAACTGAGTTCATTTGTTTTTGTTTTTGTTTTTGTTTTTGTTTTAATTATGATTAGTAGTTATTAGATAGTAATTTAAATTTAACTAAATTTTAGAATGCATTTCTATTAAAGATAAGCGATAATGAAAAACTTAATAAAATTCAGTTCAGTACTGAATTCAAATTGTACAGAATCTACCAACGAGCCAACTTGTCCATAAAAATTATATCTTTTGTAAGACTCAAACTAATATTTATAATTAAAAGTAAACTCCAAAATAGTCTCATTCAGTGGCGTTATCAGAATATTAGTTGAGTGGGATAAAAAAATTAATTTTTATAAAAAAATATTAGAAATTCTTCATTTTAGCGAGTCAAGTCAAAAATATCTCATTAACAAATTATATTTTTCATTAATTTATAAGATAGAATTTAACAAATTTCCGGATAGTCCCCACTAGTGTATACAATTATATTTATAGTGTCTTCGCCACTGATCTCACCGCATGTGCCAAGCTGGTATTAAGTTAGAATGAAACATAAATGATATAGACAAATATTAGAAAAAAGAAAAGAAAAGAAAAAAAATTACTATAAACTCAATATTTGAGCTAAATTACAAAAAAAAAAAAAATTGAAAAAAATTTGGGCCCGGTTGAGCTCAGGGCAGATCCGCCCTTGGTTAAGTCTCACTTGAAAGACAGGTCTATACTATATATAATTGATTACTCTTTTATATATATATATAATTTATGGATTTATATGAATTATAAAAGTATATAAAGATTAAAAAAAAATTGTATTTTAGCTGAATGGACTGTACAATTATACACACATATATATATATATAATATATATATATATAAAAGTAAACTAAATACACGTGGCACTGAAGTATGCACATGGAGCATTCAAAATTATCTCATTTGGTGGAATTTATCTCTCACATAATTTAATGGCTTTTCAATCAATTGGTTTAATTATCTTGGGGACTGTGCTGCTGTCCTGTGTATGAATTTTAGCTAATGTTATTCTCTTTCTTTTATCAATAAATTCGGTTACTTGGGACTCTTGGCAGCCAAGGTTTCCTAAAATGTCCATAAAAAAAAATGAGGAAAATTAAGCTCATTTTGGTATAGCCAGCCATGTTTTTGGTATAGCTAGCTTGGTTTTCCTTTTACATGCATGATCAGAATTTGATATAGTTATTGGTTTCTTGAGGTTAAAGATTGGAAAAGTTGCCCTCAAATATATACTTAAATTAGTAAAAATAAACGCTTTCAAAATGTAATTTACCCACGCTCTTACTTTGAAAAAAGGAAAAAGTTATTGTTAGAATTTTTTAATTTTTTCCCTTGGTCTTAAATATTCTGACTGTAGGACCAAATTTGTCAAAATATTTATAAATCTCGTAGTAATTGCTAGCGAACTTTATTGTGTAAGCTGAGGATTGAGGTGGTTGACTAGTCTAGTTGTTGTTCAGTAAAATCAATTACTTCAGTGGCAGGTGAGGCCTATTTGATGGTGTTAGTTCATTCATATTAATTGTTTTTTTTTTTTTTTATTATTATTTTTTTTAATGGGTAAAGTCATTTCTTTCTATCCAAAAATTAACAAAAAAAATCAAAATTATCTAAAAATTTGAAAAAGACTGAATTGTTTTTATCCAACCAACTGATGTTAGATTTTTGATGATATAATAGGGGTAATTCAGTCATTTAATAAAAAGCTGAATTAAAAAAATAAATTAAAAGTATAATACAAAAAGAAAAGTCAAATCCCTAATTTATTATCTAATAACGAAACAAAGGTGAATTCCCTTGAACAATCCCGAAATCAACAATGAGAATGTGGCTTGCACTCAAGTATTGCTTGATTAGTTGTTAAATTAGCAAAATTTGAATACGGGGGCAAGGTCGTGAAAGAGAGAATGCAATCCTCACAGTTAGCCTCCAACGTCGTTATCGTTTTCTCTACACGTTGAGTTACTCACTTGTACAAGGCTTTAGTGAAGTCATAGGCCATTCTCTCATATACTTGAGACGACATTTATTGTTTTGAATTTTATGTGATCCTATACGAATTCTTAAAATAAGACAATGTTAATAATTTATAAGAAATATAAACATTATATTATACGTTAAATATTCAATTTTCTCTAGATTCAGGGCTCTAATGTACAGTTTGATAGAGTTTTGATTAAGAGTATAAACTAGTTTATAAGTATTGAATTGAGAGTATAAACTAACTTATAAGCTCACTATTGTGATATTTTATATCGTACCGCAAGTGTACGGTGTCAAATTTTAGTAAAGATGAGTGAAAGAGTATCGAACCCACAAAGATTGTATTCAACTCACACTAAGTACTATAATTGATAAACTTAACTTTATTTAGAAAGTAATTTAATATAAACTAAGTTAAAACTAAAAGATAAATAAATAATATATTAGGAGAAATCAAGATATATTTCACCTAACTATCCCTTATGTATTTGTCATGCCATTTAATCATTATTCAGTTACATTGTTTATAAATCAAGAATCCTAAGGTATTAAAATTACCTACAAGCAATAACGAGTAACACTATACCCAAGAGAAGGGGGGGTGAATTAGGTTATTAAAACATAATGCGGAATTATAAATTTTGTCAATTTTATACTTTCAAGCTTTTACCAATAATTATAAACAACCTTAAAGTAAAATTACATAAATTAAAAGATAAGGGAAGAGAGATACAACACCGAGTTTATAGTGGTTCGGCCAAATCACTTGCCTACATCCACTCTCTCTTCAAGCGCACTTGAAGGTTCCACTAGATTCAACAATCTTTACAACCAAGAGATTTTACTCTAAGGCTTCTCTTAAATCTTTTACACAAACTCCACCCTTGAGAGTAATCACCACTCACACAAGGGATTTCAATACAAGTGTTTCCGAAAAATAATTTTTTATGTTTACAACACTATTTGAGAACTCACAATAAAGATACAAAGATTGAATATGGTATGAATTGCTCAAATATATCTAAGCTCACTAAAATGATTATGAAGATGTATGTACGAGCTTATGAATTGGTGAGAATGAGTTGGATCAAGAAGATTTTAGTATCTCACTGTTTTTGCTATCAAGAATGATGTATGAATGTGTTCTCTTTTATTGCAAAAACGAATTTGAGACATTTATATAGTGAATACTAATGATTCTCCAACATTCCTGTCAGAGACCGGTTTGGAAACCGGTATGCCGGTCTGACACCCAACGATCATATTAACGTTTAAAAATGTATCTGTTGAACTGGTAAGAATACCAGTATAAGGACCGGTCGGTGTATTGCCGGTTCTAGTAACTGTGCTAAGGCCAACGCTAACCGGTATCAAAACCGGTATGACAACCAGTAAGTTATAATTCGATTCCAGTTAGTGTTATTTCCCCAGTATGAGCGGTTTGTAAACCGGTATTATATAACCCGGTTCCAGAGAGTATGTATTTAGCACCAATACCGGTAAGTAAACCGGTATGTTAACCGGTAAGTCATAGCCCGGTTCCAGTAGCATGTTTTCTCAGTTTCACCGATAATGATGACCGGTACAGAAACCGGTAAGTAGTATGCCGGTTCCAGTAAGTATGCAAAACATGGGAATGCCACCGGTATGCCGGTTTGGGAGACCGGTATGCCGGTCTCAATTATAAATATGCAATTTTTGAATGTTCAATGTATTTTTCAAATGACCCTAATGCATATATATGTAGTTGCATGTTTAATGAGCTTAGATATGAAAATACACAACTCAAATTACAAATGAAGACCTAAGCTAAAGCCATACAAAATTTTCTTCATATGAGGTTCGGCTTTTACGTTCGTTGCTCTTTATTACCGATGTGCTTCGACATCTTTTTGGAATGTCTTGCCATGGTGCGTTGATGACTTCTAATGTTGCGTCATCAAAATCCATCTTTAAGTATATGTCGCTAACAATCTCCCCCTTTTTGATGAAGGCAACCATTACAAACTTGTGAATCTTTTGAGGGTTCAAATTTGACGAATCTTGCTCCCCCTCAATGTGTGTTTTCGATGCAATGCTATAATACTTAGATAAACACATTAGTACACATATGCTCCCCCTTAGTATAAGGGTGAGGGTAACACAAGTTTTAATCATTTATATAATTTCTCTCCCCCTTTGACATTATCAAAAAAAATTGGAGAAGTAAAATTTAAGCGAGATAATAATTAAATACAAATCAATCCATAGCATATAAAAATCATGCAAAGAGAAATAATCGACACAATCTAGAGAAATAGACATTTCATTAATAGATATTCAAAAGACATGTCATGATTTTCAAAAAGTAAAACAAAATGTGGGCCAAATCTATAAGCTAGAGATCTCCAGTAAGAGAATCAATCTTCTTTTCCATGGAGTCTAGGCGTTGCTTCACATGAGTACTGAAATTAGTGAATGACGTGGAGAGAATGCCTAAATTGTCAACGAGAGAATCAAGTCTATCTATGACAAGGTTGTGTTGTTCATCTGCCGATAGTCGCGAACTTGTTGGTCCTGCTGCTTCAGCGGTAACAATGTCAGCTTCTTCATCAGAATCAGTGCTGCCAATCGTCCTTGGGCGTTTGGAAGTGGATGCTCCAGGAGCGCTGGGCTTGGGCTTCATACGCCAAACACCGTCGACTTTTTCCCATTGCTTATGGTGAAAAGTGGTTAGAGTGATTTGGTGAAGGGGAGTGACAGTGAATGATGGCTTATCGGGGCTGATGGCGACATGAAATTTATGGAGAATTTGAGTGATAAGAGACCCATAAGGAAGACTTTCTTGAGGATGACCACGGGCGGTTTGCATGTATTTGCAAACAAGAAAACCTATGTCTAGTTGAATGTCTAATCCTAAGGACCCCATAAACCAAATATCTAGTAGGTTGACATCGTCAATGTGGCATTTACGAGGTAAGATGATACACTGGATGATCTCTGTGAAGACTTGCATATCGAAGCTCAATTCAACCTTTTTGAGGACATGGACGTCAGGGAATGGATGTGGAACAAGTGCGTCTCTCTGCACAAATTCCATAACACGTGCCCCAGAGATGCATTCAAGTTGATGGAAGGCTCGAGGAGATGAGGCACATACGAGTTTGTTTGGAGTATGGAGGATGAGGTTAATGGAATTCAGAGTGACAGTAAATCGAGTACCGTTGACAGATGTGCGAAAGGCTCCAGGGGAACTGACGGAGAATTCCATATTGGCATAGAATACTTTGACAAGATTTGGAAAGATGAGATCGGTCAATTGACAGAAATGGCTTAGTGCATGACGCTCGATGATGGAGATACACGGAAAGTCGGCTAAATCAGCCAGATTACAAAAGTATGGTTTGGATAGGACTTTTCGTTTGATATGGTCATTGTAAATCTGTTTGAAACGATCCTGAGAGAAGTAGTGATCAGGATTGAGGTTTGGGTTCATTTTGCAATTTGTTAAGGTTTTAGGATTTTTCAAAAACGATGAATTTGAGCCAAAAAAGTGATGGATAGATGTTCTAAACACGTCCTAGAGTGACTTTGAAAAAGAAATTTGAGGAAACAACAACTCAAAAGACCGAATTGAAAAATTGAAAATATAGGGTTTTGAAACCTAAGAAATTCGAAAAATAGAGAAAATGGAGTGAAAACTTACCAATATTGATGAAATGATGAACGAAAATTCCGTTAGAGTAAGTTAGAGTCAAGAACAAGAGGATTTGAGAAGGATTTGAGAGAGATTTGGAAGAAATGGAATGAGAGAGTCGCGACTGGGCTCTTTAAATCGCGAGACCGGTTTACTGACCGGTAAGCCGATACGTAGATCGGTAAGCGAGAAAATAGATCGGTGAGGTCAGTTCTGGACCGGTATGCCGGTCCCAGAGGGGTCGCGAAGGGTATACGATGAGTTTGATCGATAAAAATAACCCCAAAATTAATTTTCTAGTATTTTAATGACTCACACAAGTTATTGATTAACTTAATGAGATTCATTAATACTCAAAACAAATAATTTTAAGAGAATCAAGAAAAAAAGTTTAAAACTCACACAAATGCAACAAATAATGTTTTCATTCATTTAATGCAATAATGCCTAATTCCCGTCTAATTCTTGTGAAACTTTATTCGAGAAGGGGTTTTGTAAAAATATCTGCCAATTATTGATCGGTCGGAACAAAATCAAGAATTACATCCCCTTTGCCAACATGATCTCTAAGGAAATGATGCCTTATATCAATATGTTTGGCTCTAGAGTGGAGAATAGAGTTTTTATACAAGTTGATGGCACTAGTGTTGTCACATAAAATGAGATTTTTCTCAAGAATGACCCCATAGTCTCTAAGTGTGTGTTGCATCAAAAGTATTTAAGCGCAACAACTACCCGCCGCAATATATTCAGCTTCGGTAGTGGAAATGGCAACACTATTTTGTTTATTTCTAAACCATGAGACTAGACAATTACTCAATATATGACATGTACCACTTGTACTCTTTCTATCCAATCTAAAACCGCCAAAGTCGACATCAGAATAGCTAATCAAGTTGAAAGCTACTCTTTTTGGGTACCAAAGTCCCAAATTAATTGTTCCCGAGAGATTTCTAAAAATACGTTTTACGACACAAAGATGAGTTTCACGAGGATTAGATTGAAATCGTGCACACATACAAACACTAAACATGATATCGGGTCTACTTGCGGTTAAATAAAGTAAAGATCCAATCATACCTCGATATTGTTTAATATCTACGGCTTTACCTTCTTCATTTTTGTCAAGCTTCAAGGTTGAACTCATGGGTGTTGAATGATGTTTGCTTGATTCCATCCCAAATTTCTTTAAAAGCTCCTTGATATATTTTGCTTGATTTATGAGCACTCCGTCTTTTCTTTGATCTATTTGTAATCCTAGGAAGAACTTGAGCTCTCCCATCATGCTCATTTCGAATTCACTACTCATACAATTGGAAAATTCCTCACACAAGGAGGCGTTAGTAGCACCGAAAATAATATCATCAACATAAATTTGAACTACTAACATTTCATCATGCTTATGCTTAATAAATAGTGTGGTATCAACTTTTCCCATTACAAAGCCATTTTCAAAATAAAAGAGCTAAGCCTATCATACCATGCTCTATGAGCTTACTTAAGTCCATATAGTGTTTTAGTTAATTTGTATACATGATTGGGTAAATCAACATTTTCAAAACTGGGAGGTTGTTCAACATAAACTTCCTCCATAATGTACCCATTAAGAAAAGCACTTTTCACATCCATTTGATAAAGTATAAAAATTTTATGACATGCAAAAGCTAAGAGGATGCGTATTGCTTCAAGCCTAGCTACATGAGCAAAGGTTTCATCATAGTCTATTCCTTCTTCTTTGTTGTAGCCTTGGGCCACTAGTCTAGCTTTATTTCTCACAACCAATCCGGACTCATCAAATTTGTTTCTATAAACCCATTTTGTTCCAATAACACTTTGATGAGTGGGTCTAGGAACTAGATGCCGCACTTTATTTCTCTCAAATTGATTTAATTTTTCTTGCATAGCTATAATACAATTATGATCTGTTTCGGCTTCAAGAAGGTTTTTAGGTTCAATTTGGGAAATGAATGCAGAGTTATTACAAAAATTCTGAAGTGTGTGCCTTGTGACAATTTTCTTGGATGGTCATTCTATAATTAATTCCCTAGGGTGTGATCTCATAACTTTAGCATATTTAATTTCCTTAGGAAGAGAATGAGAGTCATCACCTTGATTTTGTTGAGGAAGTTCATTATTACCTTCATGTTGTGTTTGATCCATGGAATAATCTAGATGTAAATCATTTAATTACTCTTCCAAGTGATTCTCAGCATCATCATTTTTCCTTTTAAGAACTTCGTTGCTAGTAGAAGATTGGTTAGATTCATCAAAATTTACATGTATGGATTCTTCAATTGTCATGGTTATTTTATTATAAACTCTATATGCTTTGCTAGATGAAGAATATCCTAGAAAAATTCCAATATCATATTTAGAATCAAATTTTCCAAGGGTATCCTTTGTGTTCAATATAAAGCATTTACAACCGAAAACTTTAAAAAAAGAAATATTTGGTTTGCTGCCCTTCCATAACTCATAAGGAGTTTTGTCAAGGCCTTTTCTCACTACCACTCTATTGATCACGAAACATGCGATATTGACCGCTTCGGCCCAAAAGTAACTTGGTAAATGATGTTCTTTGAGCATTGTTCTAGCCATTTCTTGCAATGATCTATTTTTGCGCTCAACAACCCCATTTTGTTGAGGTGTTCTTGCACAAGAAAATTGATGTTTTATGCCATATTGTATGCAAAAATCTTCAAAAATATGATTTTCAAATTCTCCCCCATGATCACTTCTTATGCAAATAATGCTAGATTCTTTTTCTTTTTGAACTTGATTGCAAAACATTGTGAAATGTTTGAAAGTATCATTTTTATTTGCTAAAAAGAAAACCCATGTAAATCTAGAGTAACCATCAACTATTACAAATGCATAGCTTTTACCACCAAGGCTTGTGATTCTAGATAGTCCAAATAAATCCATATGCAATAGTTGTAGGGGTTTTGGGGAGGAAAAATCATTTTTAGATTTGAAAGAACTTTTATGTTGTTTTCCAAGCTCACAATTTTCACAAATTTTAGTTTTGGAAGACCTTTTACCAAATCCTTATTGGAGATTTTGGAAATCAATTTCATGTGTGCATGACCTAATCTTCTATGCCAAAGCCAAGAGTTGTTTTCTAATACACTTAAACATTTCTCATGATGCATGTCATGTCCAATGTCAAATAGATAAATATTTTGATCTCTATAACCTATGAATAATGCATTATTTAATTTTCTATCAACAATTCTACAAATAGATGCATCAAATTCAACTTCATAACCTTTATCACATAATTGGCTAATGCTTAATAAGTTATGCTTAAGGCCATAAACTAGTAAAATATTTTCAATTAAAGTAGTGGAACTGGTACCAACGTTTCCATATCCAAGGATTTCACCTTTACCGTTATCACCAAATGTAACAGATCCACCTTTTTGATACAAGTGAAAGAAGAAAGTTTTAAGTAGTCCCCCGTCATATGCCTTGAGCATCCACTATCGAGGAACCATTTTCCTTTAGTCTTTTTCTTCCTCACATATTCAAGAAGAATCATGTAGTTTTAGGTACCTAAATTTTCTTGGGTCCTTGGAGGTTAGTCTTAGTTCATTTTGGAACCCATGCATTCTTCACATTTTCTTTCTTATACATGCAATCATATATCTTATGTCTTTTCCTATTGCATGCATGACAAGTAACATTTGCATTATCATGAGAGTATGAAGTAGATTCTTTAACAAAGTGATTTTCAAATAAGTACTTTTTTTATAAGGCCTATATCCCAAATCCTCTTTATTAAATAAACATCTTTGGGATCCAAGAAGAATATTTAGATTTTTCTCCCATAAAGTGAATTTTGTTACAATATTGTTTAAATCCATAACTTTCTTTTTCAATGATTCATTTTATTCTTTAATGATATTACAATCGCATGTTGTAGAGCTAGATGTTATGCTAGATATGTTCTTCCCAAGTTTCACATGTTCATTCTTTAAGCAAATTAATTCTTTTTCATATATTTTATTTTTCTCTACGATTAAGGCATGCTCATTAACTAACAATGTATGTTCCTTTTTGACTAGTTTATGTTTCTTTATCAAAGAATCATATAAATCATGCAATTCATTAAACGAATCAATTAATTCATCATATTCGAAAGAATCATGTACCTTTTCTTCTTCACTTTTGATGATGAGGTGGTTATCCTCAATTGCCATAAATGCAAGATTGTTTGTCTCATTTGCACATTCTTCATCTGAGGAGCTTGAATCATTATCGCTCCAAGTAGCCTTCATTGCCTTCTTTTTACCCTTTCCATTGAATCTCTTCAAATGACAATCCATCGCTTTGTGACCTGGTTTCTTGTATTCAAAGTAAGTGAGTTGTCCCTTCTTGTGTTTCCATAGCTTTTCATCCTCATTCCCCACTTCTTTTTTAAATTTCCCTTTGGTGAACTTTTTATTTTTGAGGAATTTCTTGAAGTTTCTTGTAAGGAGGGCCACATCATCATCACTTTCTTCATCCTCACTTGACTCTTCACTATATTCTTTTATTGCATTTGACTTTAAGGCTAGATTTTTTCTTACTCTTTTCTCTTCTTCTTCCATTCTATCCATTTTTATCTCCATCTAATATTCTAGCAATTTCCCAACCAAATCATCGAACTTCAAGGTATTCATGTCATTTGCTTCTTTGATGGAGGCGGTATAGCTTCTATATTCGTTAGAGAGTGACCTAATAATTTTCTTCACTTGATCGGTTGCCCCAATGGTTTTCCCCAATGCACCTAGATGGTTTATGATGGTTGTGAACCTTGAGATCATGTGCTCAATTTCTTCCCCGGATTCCATTTTGAAATTTTCTAATTCGCACATGAACCGGTTGATCTTTGATTCATTCACTTGGCTTGTGCCCTCATTGATCATTTCCAAATACTTCTATAGCTCGTGTGCATTTCCAAATTCCGGAAGCTTATTGATTTGACTACGATCAATAGCATATAAGAGATGGCTAAGTGCTTTAGCATTTTTGGAGCTTTGTGCAATTTCCTCATCGGTCAATTCAAGGTGCGGTTTTGGAATCTCCATATATTACTATCCTTCTTCGTCGGCGTTCTTACACCCCTCGTGATCACCTTGAAGGATTATGTGTCAACGGCTAAAATATAGTTAAGAAACCTCATCTTCCAATAATTATAATCGGTTTCGTTGAAGAATGGAGGTCTTGCCATTGAAAATCCCTCGGCAAGATTTGACGAGTTGTTTGTAGAGGCCATGATTGTTTTCTCGGACGGTTAAGTCTTTCTTGAGAAAACCTCGATCTGATACCAATTAAAATTACCTACAAGCAATAACGAGTAACACTATACCCAAGAGGGGGTGAATTGGGTTATTAAAAAATAATACGGAATTATAAATTTTATCAATTTTATACTTCCAAGCTTTTACCAATAATTATAAACAACCTTAAAGTAAAGTTACATAAATTAAAAGATAAGGGAAGAGAGATACAACACCGAGTTTATAGTGGTTCGGCCAAATCACTTGCCTACGTCCACTCTCTCTTCAAGCGCACTTGAAGGTTCCACTAGATTCAACAATCTTTACAACCAAAAGATTTTAATCTAAGGCATATCTTAAACCTTTTACACAAACTCCACACTTGAGAGTAATCACCACTCACAAAAGGGATTTCAATACAAGTTTTTTTGAAAAATAATTTTTTGTGTTTACAACACTATTTGAGAACTCACAATAAAGATACAAAGATTGAATAGGGTATGAGTTGCTCAAATATATCTAAGCTCACTAAGATGATTATGAAGATGTATGTATGAGCTTATGAATTGGTGAGAATGAGTTGGATCAAGAAGATTTTAGTATCTCACTATTTTTGCTATCAAGAATGATGTATGAAGGTGTTCTATTTTATTGCAAAAATGAATTTGGGACATTTATATAGTGAATACTTATGAATCCATAACATTCCTGTCAGAGATCGGTCTGGAAACCGATATGACGGTCTGACACCGAATGGTCATATTAACGTTTAAAAATATATCTGTTGAACCGGTAAGAGGTATAAGGATCGGTCTGTGTATTGCCGGTTCCAGTAACTGTGCTAAGGCCAACGCTAACCGGTATCAAAACCGGTATGACAACCAGTAAGTTATAATTCGATTCCAGTGAGTGTTATTTCCCCAGTATGAGCGGTTTGTAAACCAGTATGGAAACCGATATTATATAACTGGGTTCCAGAGAGTATGTATTTAGCACCAATATCGGTAAGTAAACTAGTATGTTAACCGGTAAGTCATAGCCCGGTTCAAGTAGCATGTTTTCTCAGTTTCACCGATAAAGGTAAGGATGACCGGTACGGAAATCGGTAAGTAGCATGCCGGTTCCAGTAAGTATACAAAATATGGGAATGCCACCGGTATGCCGGTTTGGGAGACCGGTATGCCCGTCTCAATTATAAATATGCAATTTTTGAATGTTCAAGGCATTTTTCAAATGACCCTAATGCATCTATATGGAGTTGCATGTTTAATGAGCTTAGATATGAAAATAGACAACTCAAATTACAAATGACGACCTAAGCTAAAGCCATACGAAATTTTCTTCATATCAGGTTCGGCTTTTACGTTCGTTGCTCTTTATTATCGATGTGCTTCGACATCTTTTTGGAATGTCTTGCCATGGTGCGTCGAGGACTTCTAATGTTGCATCATCAAAATCCATCCTTAAGTATATGTCGCTATTAGGTATTCCACTCCCTCTCCCGAGCAATAATGAAAAAAATATCAATTACAGACTTCGATATCCCTATAAAAATCTAGTAATCAACAATTCATTACGTTATGTGATTCTTTGTTAATGACTTCAAAGGGATTATAGATTCTCCCGAACTCTACAAATCTCATAGGTTATATTCTTTAGATCCTATTCAAAATCCCACTCTCCCGAGCGATAGATTCTAAACATTCATCATCTCAATTTGTGGCCAACAAACAAGAAGCATTAAACGCAAGAGAATACAAATAAACTGAAATATAACTTCATAAAAATCAAATTGACAAATAACACATAGGTTCAAGCACTGACTACACCGTCCTCTAGAATTATGGAGTTAGTTCATGACTAAAGATAAAAACAATGAAAATAGGATCATGAACATAATGGATATCATTAGAGTTTAAATAAAGAAACTAGATAATCTCTTCGGACGTCACCGCTTTCATCTCCTCTTGTTGCTCTTCAATCCTCGTCCATAGATCTCTCTAAAATATGTGTTTTGAGTCTTTGTATTGTGTATTAGCCTCCCTCATAGGGTTTTGGACGAGCTTCTATACTTATAAGAAAGTCTTGGAGTCCTTATGGATGTAAAACACGACCGAATTAAGCTTATGGGAGTCTGTCGGGGCGCCAAACTCTCGGCCATAATGTATGGGGGAATGCTGAGGAGGCGCCGCGGTGCTAGTTTGTTTTTCGGGCTTGCCGATTTCTGCATTTTCCACTTTCCCGCGTGTTTTCGATACGTCATTAGGGTCCCAAAACACGTCAATTTTCCCCAAGATCCATGTCATAATGCTTCCTATAAATAAAACATAAAAGAAACTATAAAATACATTAAATGATACGGAATCTAACAATATAATAAGCTAAGAATGCCGGAATACGTGGGTGTAAACCGCACTTATCAAACACCCCCAAACTTAAGATTTTGCTAGTCCCGAGCAAAATACTAAATAAAAATAAACATACAAAATTAACTAGGCCACTTTCGTAGGGATCACAATTGCATTTAGCGTATGTAACAAGCCTTTAAACCCCTAGGCGACCCTAGTGGACGAGTTATAGTCTCGTGATGGCTTACAGCGACGACACTCACAAACATCATTCATACACATGCAATCATGCACAAATATAAAAATAATAAAAATAAAGAAAATAGTCTCGATAGCTATACATAATGTTGTCATCAAAGAATGCTTGTCAATGAAATCAGAGAACCTTCAAAGTACGCAATGCAACTCATATCCAAGTTCTCGAATAAATCATCTAAGACAGACTCATAGTGTGTGTGTGTGTGTGTAAAGGTTCATTCACAGCTCGACTCCTAAGTAAGTTAACTCAATGTTTTCGTCTCAAAAATTGAGATCCGATGGGTCAAACCAACCTAAATATCTTTAAAGTAATATGTATTTTCATTTTTGTGCTCAGTATGATACCATTTTATTTTCTTATTTTTCTTCTTTTTTTCATTTTTTTTTCAACACACCTACCCTTTAAGGTAGCATTTCTCCTTATGGTGGTCCTAACACTCGCCCATAGGTAGCTTCACGCTTATCAGTTATATGTGGTTTAACTTCTTTTTATTTTTAAGTTTTTTGTTTTGTTTTGTTTTTTTTTCTTTCAATTTTTTTTCTTTCTTTTTCTTATCATACCACATCATAACACTAGCATATTAAGATAGATATCTAAGCAAATGTTCATTCATCAGCAAGTAATTTCTTCAACTAGTCACCTTGTCCACTACTTAAGTTCTTACTGTTGAAAACCTATTGTTAAGTGCTTACGAGCCTAACCTAGATCACCTACTCAAGGCATCAGATAAAAAGCAATTGGGAACTTATCATTTCTAAGATTTCATTTATATCAAATAAAATTCATAATTAGACTAATGCTTTACTATCTAGGACTAAAAATAAAACAAACAAAAATATCTCATTTTTTTTAAATAACATGAACTATCACTACATGCACACACCCTCAAACTTAAAACTTGTATTGTCTTTAATGAAAGATAAACATAAAGAAACAAAATTAAGGAACAACACTACCGTGCATGGAGTTGATCATGCTCCTGCTAGTCAGAATTTGGTTGCGCGGGCTTTGTGTGTTTCGTGCTACCTGCATAAATAACATGCAAACTAATAAATAAACAATAGCACACAATAAAAAAAGAAAAAAAAGAAAATAATAATAAAACAAATGCAAGGGTTACCTCCCAGCTAGCGCTAAGTTTAACGTCTTCAGCCAGACGCAACCACCCAAATGGTCATGGTGGCTTCCTCTTTGGTATCCACTGGTTTTTATAACATGAAAAAGATTGCTTGGCACTGCTTCTTAGAGTTGGTCTCAGTATTACTAGGAAATGCCTCTTGCTATTGATTGGTCATGGAAGAAGCAATATGCCCAATCTGTGCTCTTAAAGGCTTCATTGTTGCCTCTATATTTCCCATGTTCGTCTCAATATTGTTCAATCTTGGCTCATTCTTCTCAAACCTCGCTGAAGTATTAGCAGCAAACGTGCTCATGAGGTCTTCTAAGGGATGTTTCTACTCAACTCTTGGATAATTGAAGCCAGATGAAAATTGCAAGACATTCTCTGTATTAGCATATGACCAGTTCGGATGAGAGTAGTTAGGCATAAGATTGACTCTATAGTTTTTGAAGTTCCGATTTTTCACATACTGGACTTGCTCATATCCTATGTCAGGTAAGATCATTCTATTTGCAACAGCCGCTTCAATAGATGGTTGGCCTTGTTGATTGGTCAATGCTGCTAGATGAGTCGTGAGGGATGACATTTGAGCTGTAAGTGCAACAATATGATCCACCTCATATCTACCGGCCACCTTAGTCACCATCGGGCATTCACTTGGCCATTGATGGTCATTAATGGCCATCTTTTCTAATAAAGCACAGACGTCTTCAGCAGATTTCTTGAATAATATTCCTCAAGCAGCTGCATCGATTGTGGTTCTATTAGGACCATTCAACCCATTGTAGAATAACTGAATCTGAACCCAATCTTCGAAATTATGTCGTGGGCATCTCCTAAGTAGATCTTTAAAGCGCTCTCTGGACTCATACAAATTTTCAGTCTCCAATTGCCTAAATATATTAATTTATGTTCTCAGTTGGGCTGATTTAGCTGGTGGAAAGAACCTTGCAAGAAATTTAGTAGCCATATCTTCCCATGTCAGGATGCTTTCCATCAGTATTGATTGCAGCCAACCCAACGCCTTATCCCTTAAAGAGAATGTGAATAAGCGTAGCCTGATGGCCTATTTAGTGACTCCATTCATCTTTATGGTATCCGCCATCTCCAAGAACATCCTCAAATGCACATTGAGATCCTCTACAAATGAACCCCCAAACTATTTTTTTTCACCATATTGATCAATGCAAGTTTCAGCTCAAAATTATTGGCGTTGATTGGTGGATGCGCAATTCCAGAATAGTTATCCTCTACGATCAGCTTGAAGTGATCTCAGATTGCCACCTGGCGTGGGTTGTTCTCTCTGTTTTCAGCCACCATTGCTTTTTTTTCAAGTTCCTTCTATTTCCTTAGTCTCCTCAATGTTCTTTCTATTTCAGGATCAAACATGAGAGAATTGAGACTTGTGGATCTTCGTATTCACTAAAGCACAGAAAGATAAAAAAATCAATAATCAAATAAAAACAAAACAAAAATAAACTTAAACCACAAATAAAATAAAAATAAAAAATCCAAATTAAAGCTAAGGTTACTTGGTAATAGTATTAATGTGAATTAAATTAACAATCCCCAACAACGGCGCCAAAAACTTGTTATGATATTTTATATCGTACTGCAAGTGTACGGTATCAAGTTTTAGTAAAGATGAGTGCAAGAGCGTCGAACCCACATGGATTGTATTCAACTCACACTAAGTACTATAATTGATAAACTTAACTTTATTTAGAAAGCAATTTAATATAAAATAAGTTAAAACTAACAGATAAATAAATAAGATATTAGGAGAAATCAAGATACGAGAAATTCTAGAGTCTGATTCTTGCGCACTTGGTGATATACCTATTACTTCACAACTGATTACATATCCTATAACAAGCGACTCATCTTTTTAGCTTCGTAGGATGAATTTTCCCACCACTACGTTGGGAATTGTGGTATTGGGTAATGAGAGTGTAAGAAAACTTGCAAGAAGTGTCTGTCAACACGGGCAATTGAGTATAACAACTTCAAATATTCTCACCAAATGTATGCAGTACAAGGTTGTACCTTGATGTGATGACAATTCCTAAAGTCATATAGTCCATCCAATGTACCTCTAGTGCTGACAGCTCGAAGCAATGCAGTAAGTATAATAGATGACACACTCATAAAATGGTTCTTTACTCCCAAGTATAAAAGTGTAGAAGTAATAAAATAACCTGATAAGTTTGGGGTTGATCCGCATGAAATAAATTTAGTTAAATGAAATAATAATATGAGTAAAAATAAAAAGACCGAGTTATTTGAAATGATTGATAATTTTTATAGTGGACTGCAACAATAAAATAAAATATTGGACTAGAAGATCCACTTTTAATATTTAAAATTTAGAAATTTTACTTTTTATAATATATAAATTTTTTACTACCCAAAAAATTTATTTCAGGAATTATTTATGCCAAAACATATAAAACCAGCCATAAATGTGGTGATAAAACCAGCCATGTAAGCGGTAACAAAGTTTGTCAATAATTGATCCAGATTTAAATTAAATATTAGTCTTTAGATTACAATTCATATATTATAATATAAGTAAGATTAATCTATATTCTCATATTAAAAATTGCACCATTTACCCCAGTATGATGAAATTAGCTACTCATTATTTGAATAAAAATATGCATAATTTTTATTACTGAAAGAGAAAAAGAAATTATAACAAAGCTTGAAAAATAAAATACACAAGAGCTGTAACTCTATAAATTTTTAGAGAAAACTATGGATTTCGGGCTGATGAGTGAGGAAATGAGGTGCTGAGCACCTCTATTTAGTAGTAGATGGCTCATCATCAAAACCCTCACCTGCAATTGCATCATGCAATTTGCAATTGCAAATTACATGATTTGTGGGAAATGACATTCCACCGAAAGGTGGATGTCATTTCCCACCTTTTATATATATATTTTTTATTTTTATTTTTATTTTTGTTTTTTCTTTAATTATTACATATAACACATTTTGGATTTTTCATCAATTTCGACCTTGAAAACTTCAGAACTAGAAAATCTTATAAACAATAAAGTTGCATATATTTGAGTCTTATTTCATCTGGAACTAGAATCGCCTCAATCCGATATCAGAGTAAGAAGTGATGGTCAAAATACAAACATTACACAAAGTTAGAATTTACGAAATTGTACATTATTAGAATGTCCTTTTAAGTTTCTGGTCTCCAAAATCCAAATGTCACGTCCATTTTTCTAGTTATGCTTCCAAAATATTATTTCATCTACATAAGAAATAAAAATCACAATAAAAATATATAAAACATAAATTTAATTATTATTTCACAAATGTGCTAAATCAATGTGATTAATAAAATTATAAGTGTAAACTGATTAATTTTCCTTTTAATAAATGTATACTTTTTAATTAGTCTCTAAAAATTTAAGCGAAAATAAAAAAGAAAAATTCTTATCCAAGTTAATAATTGTTTTTTCTTTCTAAATAATCAAATAAGTAAATTCTCCTGTGCTTTTTACCTTTCTTCCACACACACATAAAATAGAGTATCAATCAATTCACCGTGCCCACAATATTCACAGGTCTTGTTGAAAAGAGAGTAATATTTTTATCCTAAAATTATATTAGAGTTCATATATTTTTAACAATGTGAGTTTATTTATGAATACATAAATATTTTTTTAAAATAATAATACATTTTCAATCATTATAACGAGCTTTGGGCCAGTGACACCCAAACCAGTTGGCTTTAGGGCACTAGGTGTTAAGACACCCCTACAAACTTAATTGACCGGATCTCAGATGTTAAAAAGAAGAAATGTCTGATTTCCTTAAGTTTTCCCTTTAACCATGCAACGAACTGTGGGCCAGTGACTCCCAGACTAGTTGGTCTTAGGACACTAAGTGTTAAAACACCCATACGAACTTAATTACTCGAGTTAGAGAGATTACGAAATTGAACTTATTCACATATTTTTTTAACAACTCAAGCTCTATCGTTTTACCTGAACAATCACTGCTTATTGAGGCAAGTGTTGGGATATATGCCATAGAGCTTCATGTAATGTAATGTAAATAAAATTATATTTTATGAAATAAAAAAATGAATTATTCATTTATCAAAGTGTTTGTTTTATATCGCATATTGCAAATTATCTTCTTTACCATTCATTACTCATGTGCCCTCAGACTTAGTGTATCAGTGTCATACATAAGAGGATTTAAGTATGAAGTTAGTAATCTAAAATAGTCCATAGAGAGCAAACAAAACAAGTATTTTATTTACGATTTATCTATAGCTGCGATCCATTTTATAATTATATGGCGACCTTGATCCAGAATCGTTCATGTGGTGACATGAGAATGAAGACACCTTATATGATGTGATCGTATAAGACTGGACCCAGATAAAAATGAGTTATTATAATATCTGTTAAATAAAGACATTCATTTCAATATACTAAATGCTCATATATGGATTGATATGAATTCCGAGTGTACTGCGAACTCCTGCATGACAGGCTATGTCCTTTGATTTACAAAGGTGAGGTCGGTATAGCAATACCGACCAATAACTACGTACTTTGGGGACATTGTTTGGTTTGTAGCTGGGGACGTTTTACATAGAAATGAAGTCCACTTCTTCTTGCGAGAAGTAGATGAGTATATTCCTTTAGGGTTGATTCGGTACTTGAACGATTAAAGCGCTCAAGTCTTTCAATTACGAATAGAAAGATTAACATTCATAATGGTTATGAATAAATAGTTCATTAGAGACTCAATGGTACTTAAAGTAAAAATAATTAGAGGAGTATAACAGATATTATGACCCGGGTCTAATTATGAGATACTTGTGAAGGGACAATCCATATATAATGATTATATCGATGGACACCGACATAGTTCGACCTATTTTATCTATCTATGGTAACAAGAGTGCAACTTCGGGTTTTTAGTGGAATAACCCGAAGTTAATAATTTGAAATATTTAATTAAATAGTTTAATTAATATTGCAGGATTATTGGAGCTGGAAACTGTAGGTCCATTTGGTCATCGTGCTAGCTCGATATACTGTAACAGATTAAATATAATCGGATAGTCCAGTTATATACTCATATATATATATATATATATATATTATCAATATGATTATAATATTTTTGTCACATTTGAAACTATATATTAATTTTAATAAATGGGTTTTATAATAAATGATTATATGATAATTGTTTATTATAAATTATTTTATTAAATTATATGGTATAATTTAATAAAATATTTGGTTTAATAATTATTTCAAAAATGTGGTTTGGAAACCTTTTGGTTAGAATAGAAGTTACACCTTTTAATTAGTAACATATTTATGACAGTGAATAAATAATTTGATGTTATAATTTTTCTTGAATTCCTAGGGTTGGCCAAATTTTTGTAATTCAAAGGTTGGGGTTTGTTTTATTTTTTATCAAAATTTAAACCCTAAGTATAAAAGGAAAAATTATTTTCTTTTTCACCCCAATTTCACTTGTGTGAAACCCTAACCACCATTGTTCATCATTCTCTCTCAAGAGTTGAAAGAAAAGAAAAGAAATAAAATAAAAATTCTGGTTTGATAATTTTTATATCTAAAGTGTTTAGAGATTGGTTTGTGAGTCTAGCACGCACTAGCTTCTGTTGGTTGTGAGTCATAATACGGAAGGCCATTAAGAGTCGAAACAAAATCATCTTTTTCTTCCTTTTACATTCACCCGGCAGTGAGTAGAAAATCTGCTCACTGCCGCATATTGATATATATTTGGGGCTCGGTTTGTTTTGTGTTTAATCCCGAAAAATTTAGGAACATTAAGGGGTGTTTCAAGAGTGTTGTGGGGCTATTTTTGGTGGAAAATCAGACATAAAATACTGCTGATGTTGACGCAAATAAGAGACTGATTTGGGTGTGAGCTGAGCACATTTTGGGTGAAAAACGGTTCAGATTTGAGCTGCTGTTCGGGGGCTTTCTGGGACTGAAATATTTTTTGAAACAGAAGTAAAACATCAATCTTGGAGCTGGTCCAATTTGGCTAAAGAAAGGGAAGGGCAGAAAAAATTTCAAGGCCGATCCCGGGTGCATAAGGTGTT
This sequence comes from Zanthoxylum bungeanum, assembly GCA_019454045.1. Classification (NCBI taxonomy): domain Eukaryota; kingdom Viridiplantae; phylum Streptophyta; class Magnoliopsida; order Sapindales; family Rutaceae; genus Zanthoxylum; species Zanthoxylum bungeanum. The sequence continues at coordinate 32,315 of SKCR01038778.1, read as the reverse complement.
TCTGTTGTGCTAGGAAAATGATTCCTACAGCAAGATATCAGGTTACTAAGTAAAAGCTTGATTGTCATTACCATCTTTATTTTTTAAACTAACTCAAGCTCTACCGTTTTACGCGAACAATCACTATTTGCTGAAGTAAATTATTCGGTTACTAAGTAAAAGCTTCATTAGTTTTTTTTTAAAAAAATAAAAACACAAATTCCACTTCTTTAGGTGTTACCTCCAACAAACTGGAAAACTGAATATTACAAAATTTTCACTTACAACCCACGATCATATGTTATCATGTTTGTTAATAATACTTGTCAAATGAGCATATAAAGATCAAATTTAATCAATATTATGGAGAATTCACAAATTTAAATAATTCAAAAAGAAATGAACAAAAATAACTTGTTACGAATTACATTGAGATGCGTTTCAGAAGCGAAAACTCCTTACACTGTCATCTCTGAACAAAAATTTTACTTTGTTAGTTAAAAATTTATTATTGGTTTGTGTGTAATTTTTTTGAATAAAAACACAAAAGAAAATCAACATAAAATAGTTTTTTTTACACAAAAAATAACAAAACAAAAACACATAAAAACTTTTTTTAACATAAAATAACAATAGAAAAAAATGAAAATATTTTTTTTTAAATAAAAACACAACAATGAAATATAAAAACAAAAACTATCTAGTCAATTATCCCTTCCCCTTGACCAAATTAAACATTGTCCACAATGTCTGAATAAGAAGAAGAAGACTTCACCTGATTAGTGTGGAATTGACAATTGAATCTATGACTATTTAAAACAAATTACAGATAAAGATTAAAGTCCACTCTACGCTTCTTGCCACGATCGTTATCAGATCAGTTCAACTTGGTAAGAATGAGGTCGATTTTTGATTCATAAGCTAATAGTTGGTCAATTAATTCATCAGTTTTCTTACCGTAAGGACGATATCTTTTACCTGTTCCGAAATGAACCGGAGTCTTTTGGCATCCTCAAGAAATACTAAATGAAAATCGAAAAAACGATTAACATTAAATAGTCCAATGGGTTTTCGGTGAATTTTCAAGTTCGCCCGTGACGTAACTGTGAATATTTCTTTCAACGTGCCTAGCCCACCTAGTAAAGCAATAAAAGCGCCAATATGATTAAACTTTTCAGTAAGTCTTTCAAACATACCTGAGATAATGTATTATTCTCCATTTGATTTTCCGACGAGGTTTTCATATACCAAAGTTTTTGGAATGATCCTCAAAACTTGACTGTCATTTTTTTGCATGACATTTGAAATGCATCCCATCAATCCAAGATTACCACCGCCATATACTAAGTGCATGTTTCTTTCCACCATAACTCTACCCTATTCTTTTGCAGCCTCAACAAATTATGGTTTAGTTCCAAAGCTAGTTCTAGAAAATACACAGATATTAGTGACTCGTCGTCTTAAAGTTTTCTCCATTTTTGCTATCTCTCTTATTTGGATGTGTCGAATAGAGAAATGACGAGTTGTATTTATTGATCCTGAAAAAGGGTGAGTAATAAAAGTATTAGTACCTGCAAAATGATAATTATCAGAAGAATAGTAAAATAGATCGTGAAAGTCAAAAAATATAGTTACTATCGGCAAAATTAAAGTAAATGAAATCAAAACAGTAATTTATAGTAAAGGAAATTAAAAAAAATATTTACTGGTAGTTGTGATTGTGGCTCACATCTTCCTCCGGTTTTACGTCTAGTAACGGCTTGAACGCCCTCTATGGGTCGAAGATATGTTTTCCATCCAATTTTCTTATAAATTGGCAAACATGGTCTTTAAAAAGTCAGATTTCCGAGACTGTATTGTTGTATTTCTTTTTGAAATTTTGTATGTAAGTTGTGAATCAATCTATCAAATCCACTAGAATGCGTCTCAAGAGTCAATGATATATTAGCTAATGACTCATTACTCAAGCCATCTCTAATGAATTGAATTTTTTCTTTGCGATTATTAGACATCATTTCTAAAGAACGACAACGAGTGTTGCACGTCCAACGTGCACATTTATTACAAAACACCAAATTATTTAGCTCTCTGTTTCTTAACAATATACCTTCCTGATCGCTTGTAAGAGAAGAAGAAATTACCGCAGAGTAAGTTTGTTTATCTCCAAGAAATGTATATTTTAATCCTTCATGCAAAGTCTTTAATTACAATTTGAGTGCTTCTTCATGTTTCTCTTTTTCAAATTTTCATAGTTCCTCAAAATTCTGTTTCTCTCCACCGTCTTCCAGTACCTGTGTAGAATCAAGTAAAGAAAAATCATTAGAAATATCTGAATCTAATTGCATACTTGATTTAAGAAAATTAGTTGTACATATTTTCATAGGGTCAGATTCACTCCCTTGAATATGTTCTTCCAAAATTGGTTCAATTAGTTATATGTTCTAATTTTCACAGTCCCCATCGTATGGTTGCTTGCACATATAAAAAATATTAAGCTCCAACGTCATATTGCCAAATGACAAATTCATGATTCCATTACTGCAATTAAATAAAACATTAGCTGTTACTAAAAATAGATGACCAAGTATTACATGAATTGGTTTGTAACTGTCTGCTACATGTTGTGTTTCTAAGACAATAAAATCCACAAAATATATGAATTTATCGACATGTAATAACAAATTTTCCACAATTCATTTCAGTATTGTAACTGATCAATCGGTAAGTAAATGAGTAGTTGAAGTTGGTTTTAACTATCAAATATTAGGTTATTGATAAACTGAAAATGGAAGCGAATCGACACTATCTCCAAGATCAAGCAATGCATGTTCAATTTTATGATTTCCAATAATACATAATATAGTTGGACAACCAGGGTCTTTGTATATTATTACATTATTGGTTGAGAGAATAGAACTTACTTGTTCGGCTAGAAAATCTTTTTACTTACCTAATGTCTTCTTTTAACGGTACATAAGTGTACGGGCCAAATTTGGACCCAAGGGTAAAATCATCTTTCACCTTAAACCCAACAGTATACAAGGCCCGAAAGTAAAGACCAGGCCCAAAGAATTCTGTATTATTGGATTACAATTGAGCCATAAGCTTAAGGACAAAACCTCTTAATTATATCAACCACTTTTCCCCACTTTGCCTAACACAAGGCATATTCTCACATGCTCAAACTTTTATCAAATGTCTGGGCACGTTGTGGGACTTATGCCAGCTGCCAAAGACGATCCTTTTCATCTATAAATAGCAACGCAATTCAAGAAACAAAGGGGAGGAAGCGGGACTTCTTTCTTACAAGTCTCTGCTCTCTGACACTAGCTCTCTCAGAGTACTCCATCCCCTTATACACTTATCACCACCCTCACGGCTACCAAAAGAGTTTAAGGTAACATCAAACCTTGCTTTCACATTTTACATATTTACTGCTCATTTCATACTATTGACTTGAGCGTCGGAGTGCCCCCGACACCCACCACACCGGTGGGCAGTCTGCTCCCGCTCATTCTATATTTGTCTTGCAGGATCGCTAATGCCCCCAACCTACAAATTTTGATTGTGGACCTCGACCGAATTCCAGCGTCCACAATTTGGCGCCCACCGTGGGGCCTTAGTGATTCATAGCAAGCAAAGACCACTCAGTCTACAATCCTTACAAACAGACACCAGATCATGTGGTGGCATAATCAGCCACTCTACAAAACAGTTGCGATCAATAAAAGATGAAAATTGATCCATATAAAACTCCAGTACTAATCTCCAATAGTATCTGGACATAATTCATTCTTCAACCACTCAAAGGCGTGGGGCTACAACTCTTTTCAACTAGAAGCATTTAAGAATATGGCAAGTGAAAATCTACCATCAGACGACTATCCATTTAATCACCAAAGAAGCCATCACATTTCTCCAGCCGACCTATCACGACAAGTCACATCATCCATGTGAAAGGAAATGTTGCAGTAATTTTTTCCAGTCTACTTGGAGTCAAACTACCAATAAGGAAAAGCCGAATCGAGATAACATCACAACACTCTTTCCATATAAATCATCAGCTCCCAAAGACGTGAAAGAATACCACCCGCCAGATCATTTTTGTAAAACTGCATTCAAAGAAGAGTTGATTGTGGGGTTCACTCGACAAAGCCACATGCAAATGATAAGTGGTCCATTAGACAAAGCACCATGCACATGCAAAGTCAAATGGGATCCAACTTGATACAAAGTGACCGGGTCTCATTCGACACTACATGATATTCTGATTTTGGAAGACCATCAGACATCTTCACATGATCCATGAAGTGGTGTGGCTTGGCTTTTTTGATTCTACATGCAACCATATTCACGTTCAACTTTTGGCTATGCATGTAGTCAATAAGCTTGTGGCTGTATATTTGTGGATTATATGTTTGATAGTTGCAACATTCGACATTTACAAAGCAAGCCCACTCTCAACAACACAACCCATTAAAACCATCCAGAAGTAGTGCCTATAACAATGCCAATGCACATGCAAGAAAAACAGGCCCAAACCCAGCTACCAAAACAGCCTGCTGGAAAAGGACTCGCAAGAAAGCATCTCCATCAGGCCTACACGCCAGAAGAAAAGCGAGAATCAGCCCATACAAAGATGATAGCCCATCCATCAAAAAAAAAAACCGGCCTAAAAAAGGAGTTATCCAAATCACACTCCAAGAAAAATCGGCAGATCAAGCCCATAAGGACAAAAAAAACCAAAACCATTAAGAGACCAGGTCAAGCGCAAAAACTGGCCGATGATTGTGACTGGGCCCAAGCAAACTTACACCGGCCCAACCATCACTAAACACTCAAAAAGTCCCACATCGCTCATTTTATAGGGAATGCAGCGAAGCTGCTAAAGGAAAACAAAGATCCACCACACTCAGTAGAGCCGATAAAAAAAAAACACAACAATCAAAAGAGCAAAAATCCATCAGCTAAACCCATACAATCACAACATTCATTTATTGCTACATGCATGTCACACACTGCCACACTACAAAAAGCCCAAACCTCTCATGCAAAAGTAGAGTCCCACATTGCCTAGGAAAGTAATCCCCTCCAAACCAACCACACCGACACGCGCAAGAACTGAAGAGAGCATAATCAAGTGAAAAGCTTGCTTGAAAGTCCACTGCCCACGTGCCTGTCATTTCCAACTTGTAGTTTCCCATACATAAACAAGAAATCAAGGTCAGACATTTGATGGCCCACTAACATGCAAGCTGTCGCATGAAAAGCATGAAAGTAAAGTTTAATTGAGTTTCCCTCTATAACTGTCGCATGAAAGTAAAATTGTAAAACAATCCAGCCCGATCCTTCCCAATCAACATACTCTAGATGTCATAACACCAAAATCAGTCCATAAAATCCAAGCTAGCCCCCACGTGAATGCACTAGGAGCAACCCGGTTGCAAACCAAATTCCCAGCCAAGCCCACTTATAAAAGTCAGCCCCCTACGACTCAAGCTTGCAAATTGGTTCTAGACAAGTTCCTGACCACGAAAGCCATTGAAGAGAGAGGCAACTCCACGTGCTGAAAAAAGAAAGCCCAACTGTGAGGCAAATAGCCGAATCTGGTCCAAAACGAGGCCCATTTTCAAATCAGGAAGGTTGGCCCCAAATTCAAATGATGTTCTCAGCCCACCAGTGCCAATAAATTTGCCAAAAACGCCCACATCGCTTGTTGCAAACTCACGAAAACAGAGAGCTCAATAACCGATTTGTTCCAAACGACAAACCTATATGCAAATGGGACCTGTTATTGGATCCATTGTGAATTTTTCAGTGTATATTGCTTTATCACGTGGAGGAGACAGAAACATAAGCTATCATTCACTCAATTTCACCTTTGTAGCATGAAATCAAAGCTAAGCAACAAAATTACATGCTACACCATATCAACAAGAACTCAAGCTTTGTAAATTAAATTATCATTAGCACACCGCCATGAGGCTCCATACGACACTAAATGAAGCTCAGAAATTAGAAAGATGGTTCATACTACATTACATGAAGGCTCAGAAGACATTGAAGGATAGTCACCCTCTAGAGACAACACAGATGAAATTTCATCTCCAAATCACATGAAAGGTTAGACATCATATCCATGCTACGTTGATTTAATATTGCCAACTCCATACTACATAGGGAATCTTTTATCATGCCTAGTAAAATGAAAAACTCTGGATCTCCTTTAGGACCAATCGACCAACCTTTATCAGGTTAGGTAGTATGAAAATTCTATGTGACTTTCATCAAAGTTTATTCTATTGTAGTATCATTGACCTTATTCAAGCGTTGTATAATTAGTAATGACCTTGATAGGCATCCATCTCTTCCATACTACATATGAAGATAATCATCTCCACACTACCTATGGAGATTATCATCCACTCTAGACTATATGGATGGATTTCCATAAACTCTAGAAAGCATAGGGAAAGCCCTATAAACCTTCATCAGGTTCATTCGACCGTAGTCTCCTAACCTTCATCAGGACAGATAGAATGAAAATTTTCTTGGACCTCCTTTAGGTCCAATCGACCAGCCTTTTTCAAGTTAGGTAGTATGAAATTCTCTTGAACCTCTATCAGGTTCAGTCAACCAATCTTTATCAAGTTTAGTAGAGTGGTGATTTTCATAAACATGCATAAGTTTCATTCGACAGTAGTATCATGAATAGGTAGAATGAAGATTCATTTAGTCATTTCATCAAGTTCATTCGACCATAGAACCTTTATCAGGTCTAGTAGAATGAAGATTCACTTGGACTTACATCAAGTTCAGTCGACCATAGCTTCTTGGACTTTCATCAGGTATAGTAGAATGAAGATTCTCATAGATAATCAGGTTCATTCGACCGTAGCTTCGTGGACCTTCGTCAACTCCATTCGATGAGTCCAGTCGACGGTAGTATCGTAGAAGTGTGAAGAGTGATGACCTTGATAGATATTTTTCAAAGTCTTTTCTACCTTTGTCTCTTGGACCTTTATCAAGTCTATGATAATGAGTAATGACTTCCTTAGAATTCCATCAAGTCCATTCGATGAGTCCAGTCGACGGTAGTATCGTAGAAGTGTGAAGAGTGATGACCTTGATAGATATTTTTCAAAGTCTTTTCTACCTTTGTCTCTTGGACCTTTATCAAGTCTATGATAGTGAGTAATGACCTCATTGGACTTCCATCAAGTCCATTCGACCGTAGTCTCGTAGAATGGAGGTGACATTGATGGCTTTAATCAAGTTTATTTCCATATTCTATTGGACCTTCATCAGGCCCATTCGACAAACTTCATTCGACAGTATTATTGTAGAAGTGTGAAGAGTGATGACCTTGACAGATATTCTCCAAGTTCATTCTACCATAGTCCCATGTACCTTCATCAGGTATAGTGTAATGTGTAAACTTTACTTTGACCTTCATAAGGTCGGGAGGATTAAACTCCCATATACCCACATTAGGTATAGTGGAGTGTGTAGACTTTCTTGGACCTTCATCGGGTAATGTAAACTCTGATGTACTTTTTCAAGTGTTGTAGAATGAAATCTTCTTAGACTTTCATCAGATCTAGTATCTGTAGACTCCCTTGTACCTTTATCAATATGTATGGTCGTCTTGATACATAAGACAATGAAACATCCTCCATATGGAACATGCCCATTTGACTCATGTAGAGTCAAGTTGAAGTCCTGACCTTCATCTGGTCAGACGATATTGTAAATTCCCCTGGTCATTTGACCCGTAGTATGGAGATTATCCTGACCTTCATCTGGTTCAGTCGACCGGGGACATCCTCCATTGGCTCATGTAGAGTCAAGTTGAAGACCTGACCTTCATTTGGTCAGAATATATTGTAAATTTCCCTGGTCATTTGACCCGTAGTATGGGGATTATCCCGACCTTCATCTGGTTCAGTCGACCGGGGACATCCCTCATTGGCTCATGTAGAGTCAAGTTGAAGACCTGACCTTCATCTGGTCAGAATATATTGTAAATTCCCCTGGTCCTTTGACCGTAGTATGGGGATTATCATGACCTTCATCCGGTTCAGTCGACCGGGGACATCCCCCATTGGCTCATGTAGAGTCAAGTTGAAGACCTGGCCTTCATCTGGTCAGAATATATTGTAAATTCCCCTGGTCCTTTGACCCGTAGTATGGGGATTATCCTGACCTTCATCTGGTTCAGTCGACTGGGGACATCCCCCATTGGCTCATGTAGAGTCAAGTTGAAGACCTGACCTTCATCTGGTCAGACGATATTGTAAATTCCCCTGGTCCTTTGACCCGTAGTATGGGGATTATCCTGACCTTCATCTGGTTCAGTCGACTGGGGACATCCCCCATTGGCTCATGTAGAGTCAAGTTGAAGACCTGACCTTCATCTGGTCAGACGATATTGTAAATTCCCCTGGTCATTTGACCCGTAGAATGAGGATTATCCTGACCTTCATCTGGTTCAGTCGACTGGGGACATCCCCCATTGGCTCATGTAGAGTCAAGTTGAAGACCTGACCTCTATCTGGTCAGACGATATTGAAGATTCCCTTGGTCATTTGACCCGTAGTATGGGGATTATCCTAACCTTCATCTGGTTCAGTCGACCGGGGACATCCCTCATTGGCTCTTGTAGAGTCAAGTGGAAGACCTGGCCTTCATCTGGTCAGAATACATTGTAGATTCCTCTGGTCCTTTGACCCATATTATGAGGATTTTCTTGAACTTTCATCTGGTTCAGTCGACCGGGGACATTCCCCACAGCTAAATGTCAAGCCAAGTTGAAGACTTGGACTACTCTTAGTCTAAAAGACATTGAATTCTCTCTATCGTATGTAACATGAACTATGCACTCTCAACATGTACTTTTACATCTTGTTTCATTCGACACGTATAAAATACTCTCTAAATCAAGAACTTATTGACTTAGAGAGTATGGGACAAACTGTACAGGCCAAATTTGGACCCAAGGGTAAAATCATCTTTCACCTTAAACCCAACAGTATACAAGGCCCGAAAGTAAAGACCAGGCCCAAAGAATTCTGTATTATTGGATTACAATTGAGCCATAAGCTTAAGGACAAAACCTCTTAATTATATCAACCATTTTTCCCCACTTTGCCTAACATAAGGCATATTCTCACATGCTCAAACTTTTATCAAATGTCTGGGCACGTTGTGGGACTTATGCCAGCTGCCAAAGACGATCATTTTCATCTATAAATAGCAACGTAATTCAAGAAACAAAGGGGAGGAAGCGGGACTTCTTTCTTACAAGTCTCTGCTCTCTGACACTAGCTCTCTCAGAGTACTTCATCCCCTTATACACTTATCACCACCCTCACCGCTACCAAAAGAGTTTAAGGTAACATCAAACCTTGCTTTCACATTTTACATATTTACTGCTCATTTCATACTATTGACTTGAGCGTCGGAGTGCCCCCGGCACCCACCACACCGGTGGGCAGTCTGCTCCCGCTCATTCTACATTTGTCTTGCAGGATCGCTAATGCCCTCAACCTACAAATTCTGATTGTGGACCTCGGCCGAATTCCAGCGTCCACAATAAGTCTTTCAGAAATTTTGCATTAGATGATATCTGTTTGATGGCATCTAACAAAGGAATATTGACATTCACCTGTTTGAATATTTCATATATCTATGGGAATGATTCAATTTCCTTATTTTCAATGCTTGGGGGAAATGGAGGTGCATGTGAAAAATTATTATTATCAACGATATGTAATGATTCATCAACCCATTCATTAATCTCAGAAGCTGAATCTTCTTGAGGTTCAAGAATGGGTCGTTGGATGACTTTACCACTGCGAAGAGAAATAACAGATTTGACTACCAGAACTACCCTCGTGAGGGTTTTCATGACTTTTGGGGTTTTACTGTGGTTGTGTGAGAAACTTTCATTTCTCATGAATGGTCAATGTATATGTGATTTTGGAAAAAAATGTATTTCAGATCAATCAATGTTTGCACATTTTGGTTATTGATGGCTTCCTGTTTCTCAATGAATACATGCAAAGTATCCTCAAGGGTTTTCCTAGGCGGTGGGATGTATGGTGCATAATTCTGGGGATTTTGAAAAATATGGTGTACCTGGGGAGGTTGTTGCGATGGTTGTGCCTGGTCATCATTCCTCCAATTGAAGTTTGGATGGTTTCTCCAACCAGAATTATAGGTTTGAAAGTATGTGTTTGGATTTGGTCTTTTAAAGGTGTTTATGGAACTGACTTGGTCATGAAGACATTCTTACAGGGCTGACAAAGTTAGGAAAACTTGTGTGACATGTTCATTTGAATTACATATTTGACATGTGATTTCTTAAATTGACTTGACATGATCACTCTTCCTCATTTCTAACGTCTCAACTTTTTCTTCTTCTTCTTGTTTTTGTCTTTAATAACTACATATAACATATTTTTCATCAATTTAGGCCTTTGAAACTTCAGAATTAAAAAATCTTGTAAACAACAAAGTTGTAGATATTTGAGTCTTCTTCCATCTGGAGCCGGAATTGCCTCAATCGATATCGGAGTGTTGCGAGATTTTCGTACCGCAAGTATATAGTGTCAAGTTTTAGTAAAAGATAAGTAAATAGTGTTAAATCCACATGGATTGTGATCAAATTCTCACTAAATACTATAATTGATAAACTTAACTTTATTTAAAAAGCAATTTAAGATAAACTAAATTGAGACTAAAAACTAAGAAACAATAAATCTAAACTTTTAATTTGAGATAATCCAAGATGAGAGAGATTCTAGAGTCCGATTTCACCTAACTATCCCCTATGTATTTGTTATGCCAATCAATTCTTATTTACTTGCGTTGTTTATAAACCAAGAACCCTAAATTATTCTAACTCCCTATCCCGAGTATCGAGTGAAAATATTATCAATTACCGACTTCGATATCCCTATAAAAATCTAGTAATTAACAATTTATTACGCTATGCGATTCTTTGTTAACGACTTCAAATGAATTATAGGTTCTCCCGAACTCTACAAATCTTCTAGGTTATATTCACTAGATCCTATTCAAAATCCCTTCTTCCGAATGATAGATTCTAAACATGCATCATCATAATTTATGGCCAACAAACTAGAAGCATTAAACACAAGAGAATATAAATAAACTAAAATAAAACTCGTAATAATTAATTTGACAATCAATATATAGGTTCAAGCATAAGCTACATCATTCTCTAGAATAATAGAGTTAGTTCATAACTAAAGATAAAAACAATGAAAATAAGGTCATGAACATATTAGAAATCATTAGAGTTTGAAGAAAGAAATTAGAAAATAAAACCTGAATCGAATCCATTCGTCTTCGAATGTCACTGTCTTCGTCTCCTTTTGTCGCTCTTCAATATTCCTCCTTGGATCTCTCTAAAATAAGTGTTTTAAAATTTTTATTGTGTATTAGTCCCCATTTAGGATTTTGGACGAGCTTCTATATTTATAGGGAAGTCTTGGAGTCATTATGCTTGTAGAATACTAATTTTTAAAGATTCTGGGAGTCTACCGCAGCGTCGCAACGCCAAACTCTTGGGAAATTAATATGTTGGCATCCTGTGGGGTGTCGCGACGCCACCCTGACTTTTCAGATATTGATTTCTGCGCGTATCCAGCTTTCCCGCGTGCTTCCAATTTTTCTGTAAGGTCCCAAAATAAGTTCATTTGCCCCAAGATCCATGTTCCAATGCTTCATATCAATAAAACATAAAACAAACTACAAAATATATTAAATGACACGAAACCTAACAAAATAGTAAGCTAAGAATGCATGAATAAGTGAGTATAAATCGCACTTATCACGAGGTAAGAAATTATGACCAAATTACGAAAATTACGCAAAGTTAGAATTTCCGAAATTGTATACCGTTAGAAAGTCCTTTTAAGTTTCTGGCCTCCAAAATCCAAATGTCACGTCCATTTTTCTAGTTATGTATCTAAAGTATTATTTCAACTACATAAGAAATAAAAATCACAATAAAATATATGAAACATAAATTTAATTATTAATTCACAAATGTGTTAAATTAAGGGGATTAATGAAACTATAAGTGTAAAATGATTACTTTTCATTTTACTAAATATACACTTTTTAGTATTCATCAATAGATTATCTGTCAAGTTGTTTAATGGATATAGTTGATCATATAAATATTTATTTTGTTGAATCTCTTCCATAAGATGATCATGAGTATTGCGAACCGCTGACCCCCTCCCACATCTCCATTTCCCTCGAGACGTTGCAGTTAGTTGAGTAGCCCTAATGTAGGAGCGAAGCGAGGTTTACCGCTATGTCAATGACATTGGCGATCACGACACTATTGGGCTCGTAGCCCGTAGAGAGTACGGATAGCCCACGAGGGTCTAACTAGAGAATAAGGAGTCGCCACCCAGTAAGACACTGAGAATTATTTAAGGCTGCACTACATCCCTTATAAGGTCCCTCCTTAAACTCATTTAAGTTCGGAATGATCCCTTACTGATAGCGGTATAATATCCAGAATCAAAAGAATTACCTCATATATCATAATGCATTAATACAACACTTTAAATAGTTTATTTATTTGAAGAAATTTAGTATAAAAAGTTTTTAGCACATTTTCCCAAGGGACAATAATAAACATCAAAATCAAGCTATTTGACAGGAATAATTTTTTGTATCAGAGATGGCGTGAGATAACCAATTAATAAGTATATAATATGTTTAGTTATATTAAATACAATAATTACTTATTTAATTATTATTTAAATAAAATCGACATGAATTATTATATTATTACATGAGTGACGTTATATCACCATCAGATAGTAAATTTTTCCTTATGGAAAAGATATCATTGAACTAACTTGGATTCAAAATCTAAACACATGCTGCATGACGTGTGTGTATTGAACTGAAATTATTTTCACTCACTTTCTTTCCCTTCCACTACAACAATTATGGCCTTTAGCGTCCAATAATTTAGCGTCGAAACCACTTTCGACGCAAATAATCACTTTTAGCGTCAAAAATCATATTCGACGCCAAAACTTGAAATTTAGCGTCGACGAAGTAGAGTCGCTAAAGGTTTATGAAGATTCCACCGACAATCCTTTAATCTTTAGAGTCTAAATTTTAAATCGACGCTAAAAATCAGACATTTAGCGTCGAAATAGGAGATTCGACGCTAAAAATCAGACAATTAGCGTCGAATTTAATGTTTCGACGCTAAAGATAGATTAAAATGCAGAATGCCACCAACCATTCTCCCCCTCTGTTTTTTCTCTCATTCTCTTCAATTTCATTTTTCTGAAATCTGAGAATCTCTCCTCTGCAACCTCACAACTCTCCTACAAATTTTTAATAAAATTGTAATCAATTTTCCATAAGGTAAATCTTCTTTCATATTTATTTATTATTTTCATTTTTTATGATTATGTTTATTATATACTTTTTGTTAGTGGTTTATGATTCATATATGTAGATTAGTTAATTAATTAACTAAATATAATTTTTTGTAAACTATTTAATTTATCAACTAAATATATATGTATATGCTTAAATAAATAATTAATGAATTAGTAATGTTGATGAGTGTAATATGATGTTTAATAATTATATTATTATATTTAGGTATTTCGCTGAAATGGATAGAAATTGGATGAGCTCGCTGGATAGATTGAGTGTTGAATATCGTAATGGAGTGTATGAGTTCATGGAAGTCGCAAAGCAACACATTGATGCAGAAGGTCGTGTTCGGTGTCCATGTATAAATTGTTTGAATAGGAAAAGGAAACAGTTAGATGAAGTTCATAATCATTTATACATGCCGGGAATATCACCAACTTACCGTACGTGAATTTATCACGGTGAGCAGTATAATTCTCAGTCACGGTTTATTGATTCCGGTGAAGGGAGCAGTAGTTACAATCAACCTGCAAACGATGAGATAACCGATGCTTTGCATGACTTATAAGGTCCACAACTTGGTCATAGTGTTAGTGGTGACATGCCAGTGTTAAGTGAAAATGATCAAAATTTATTTAGTGAACTACTTGATGAGGCAAAAAAAATTCCATTTGAAGGTGCTGGAATGTCGATCTTGAATTTCGTTGTGAAATTATTACACATTAAAGTGATCAACAGAATGACCAATAAAAGTATTGATATGATGTTAGAGTTACTGGGGCAAATGTTACCGGTTGGAAGCGAATTGTCTAAGTCGTACTACGAGGTAAAGAAAATGTTGTGTGATCTGGGAATGAGGTATGAATCTATTCATGCTTGTAAGTATGATTGTGTATTATTTCGTGCCGAGTATGAATCACTTGAATATTGTCCGATATGTGGTGAAAGTTGGTACAAAGTCCGTGGTATGGGGAAGAAAGTGCCTCAAAAGATATTGCGATATTTCCCTTTAACGCCCAGGCTGCAGAGGTTGTTCATGTCACGACACACAGCGACTGACATGATGTGGCATCATGAAAAGAGGATCGGTACGGAGGGCATACTTAGACATCCTGCGGATGGAACCGAGTGGAAGGAATTTGATGACATGTTCCCCCGTTTCGCTGATGACCCCCGTAATGTCGGGTTAGGTCTTGCCTCTGATAGTTTTAACCCGTTTGGGAATATGTACAACTCTTATAGCATGTGGCCCGTTATTGTTATTCCATATAACTTACCTCCATGGAAATGTATGAAGGATCCGTTCATGTGGCCCGTTTCGATCTGACCAAAGTGAATGTCCAACAGTATATTGACTACCACATGGGGAAATGTTATAAGGATTATAGGACAAAAGTCCTGAAACCAATATTCGATGAACATGGACCTTCAGATGCTCCACAACATAAGCCTGATTTTATAGAGGAGCAAGACTGGACATTCTTATGTGAGCTTTGGTTTAGCAAAAAACACGAAGTAAATTTTGAAATAAACGGAAATTTATAATTGTCTTTGTTTTCGGTACTTACAGTGTTGGTAAATGCAGGATAAATGTCACGTAAATGCGGAAAATCGAAGTCACTTGCGTTTTAACCACCGTGGAGGTTCGAAGCCATTTATCCAACATCGTGCCGAACATTCTGAGGTAAATATATCCTACGTAAAATATAACAGTTCATTGTTTTTACTAATGTGGAATAATACTGAATTTATTTTCTGTTTTTAACAGAGTAACACAGGTGAGGTGCAATCATTTCCAGATTTTTTCCGAGTGACGCATTACAATGAGAAAAACAAATGGATAAATGAAGAAGCCGAACGCTGCTATGTAAGTTTCAGTTTTTAAAATAAAATAATTATTATTATATATGTTAATTTTTTTTAAAAATTCTAACATTAACTTCTTTTTTTTAAACAGAACGAAATGATGGAACTCCAACATCAAACTCATGAGACAGGGTTCGACCCGATACCAGATGAGCAGTTGTCGCAATTGGTTTTCAAGAATCAGACAGCTTACAACGTTGGCCTTGGCACTCGTAAGAAGCCGACGTCATCTGCACGCAATACTGTTAATTCGGACAACGCCTCCTCTCTTTGAGACCAGTTAGTCACCACCCAAGACCAGCTAGCCACCACCCAAGACCAGCTAGCCACCACCGAAGACCATCTAGTCACCACCTGAGACGAGCTGAAGAAGACTAAGGAGGTGCTACAACAGGTCAAGGTGGACCGCGAGAAGAAGATGGAGCAGTTCGAACAGCAAATGTTGACTTTCCGCCAGATGTTGGAGGCCTCACTCCGTCAGAGTGCATCTGGCTCGAGCGTCCCCCCATCACAGTAGCAATCTATTTTATATTCATTTGTATAAATATTTTGAACAAATAGTTTTAATATAATATGTATTTTTTCTAAAAAAAATTTCAATATAATAATATAATAATTATTATAATATTTCGTAATTCTGTTATTAATCAGGAATTTTTTTTCAATTAAATTAATTATTTTAGACCAAAAAGCAGTAAATTAATAATTTTTTTAAAAAAACACATTTTTAACTATTTTCGTCGAACTAGTCGACGCTAAATGTGTTTTTGGTGTTGAAATATTCGACACTAATAGTAAAAGAATCGCCGCTGTAAGTATACAAATATTATTATTTTAATATACTTTAGCGTCGAAACTAAACGACGCTAAAAGTCTAACTTTTAGCGTCGAATTATTTCGTCGCAATATCTGACCTATAGCGTCAGAAAATTTAATTTAGCGTCGAAATATATTGGACGCAAAATGTAGTTTTTAGCGTCAAATATCTTTGTTTCGACTCTAAATATTATTCTCGTCGATGTTTCAGCGTCCAATTTTTGCGTCTAATTAATTCGACGCTAATGTACATTTGCGTCGAAACTGTAGATTTTTGCGTCGATTAGTTTCGACGCTAAAGGGCATAATTTTTGTAGTGTTCTTATATTGCCTTATAATGTATATTAATAAAAGCAAACCATTTTTTCAAATAAAAGTGGAGCTATCTGGAGTCTAAAAAATACTTGAGAGATTCTTAATAATAAATCACTGTCTTATATTGTAACCTTATCAGTTATCACATAATTAACCTTAAGCAAGAGCAGCAGATAATAAGACAATAAAGAAGCCAATACAGAAATGAAGAATATGATTTGTCAGAAACCATGTTCGCACAAGCTAAATTTAAAACAATGTTGTTTTAGATTTGACTTTTTCGGCACTAAATTGAACATGGTTTTCGGACATTGTAACACTTCTCATACAGAAATAGGGACGCTCCGCAAAACAACCGTCTCCACCGTCAGCCCTGGTCCGATTCCAAATAAAACACCGCACTCCAACCCCTCACCGGTGGTGGCCTTCCCTTCCTCCGCACTCTTCTTCCTCACCTCATCCAGAATAAACAACACCGACGACGGCCCCATATTTCCGTACTCGCTCAGCACATATCGACTTGCCCAAAGTTTCTCCTTTCCCAGTCCAAGCTTCTGTTCAACTTGGTCTAGAATGCTTTTGCCTCCAGGATGGACTATGTAAAACAACGAGTTCCAATCTTTAATTCCAATCGGACTCGCAGCATCCGCTAAACACTTCTCTATATGCTTTCCAATTGTCACAGGCACGTCTTTCGATAAATAATACTCCGTCCCCATTTCTTTCAAGTGACCCACGATGTACTTTTCAGTTTCCGGGATAGTCATCTGTGTGCAGGATAAAATCTGAAGAAAAATGATAAATGTATATAAAGTGTACACCATATTGCAAGAGTAGTAATAAATATAATTCTTGAGTATATGATTATAATTTTAAACCAATTTAAAGATGTTGTGTATAATAAATTATTTATTTATATTAAAATTTTAATTTAAATAACAATTTAACTGTGATTCTGGATTAAATGAGTTCATTGTTGCATTGCAAATAAATAAAAAAGACAATGCGTGTGAGAGTTTGTAAAATTTTAAGTGAAGGTGTGTGTGAATGTATCATTATTATTATTATTATTATTATTTTTATTATTTTTTTGCTCATTTGTCCGTGAAACCTGAAACACTGGACGTTCATTAACGGAGGTATCGGGATCTGAACCAATAATTGCAGCAGCAGCTCCATCACCAAAAATCGCTTGGCCAACCAAGATGTCCAAGTGGGCCTCTGTGGGTTCATGAAAATTTAAGACAGTGATATCGGAACATACGACAAGAACTCGAGCTTCAGGATTGTTCTCCGAAATATCCTTGGCGAGACGGATGACGGTCCCTCCCATGAAGCAGCCTTGGGTGTAAATCATGAGTCTTTTAATGGACGGTTCAAGGCCGAGAAGCTTCATAAGACGGACGTCCGCACCAGGGGTGTCAACGCCGTATAATGCACTGAATATGAGGTGAGTGATTTTTGATACGGGCTGCCCCCATTCTTTGATAGCCTTGACTGCTGCTTCCTTGCCAAGCTTTGGTACTTCATCGATCAGCATAGCTTGACGAGCATCTAGAGACGGGGCCTTGTAGGAACAAATATTTGGATTTTCTCTTAGGATTTCTTCAGTAATATACAAATAGCGTTTTTTAATTGATGATCTCTCGCCTGTTCACCCAAAATAACACATTAATTAACAAAAACACCCGTCTTGCTTTGATTATTGTCTAATATATAATATAAAAAATTTGAGAATTATAATTAAAAAAAATTGAGGTTATAGACGGGTGCCTCTCCCATTTAAGCCCAAGACCGGCCATTCACAAAGACATAGGCTGGTCTATCAAATGACTGCATATATGCTTACATATGCGCTTGAATTTTTGTTTCAACTCGGTCTTGTGCTCGCTGTTTGTGGCACTAAAGTAGAAATCTGGATGATCAGATTGGTAGAAACAGTTGGGAGGATTTGCTGTGCCGATGGCTAGTATCTGTGCTGGAGACTGACATCTCTGGGCATCAAGATTGGTTCTCATTCTCGCCATGAATGGCAGACGGCCTTGATTTGGTTTTTGTTTTATTGTCAAGGGTAAAAAAATGTGAGAGGTTGGTTGTAGAAAATGAAGATTAGGGATCATGATGTAATCCTTTGATTTTGTATTGGGTAAATGCTCCTTATGGACCAGTGCGGTTTTAATTGATTAGGGAGGGCCATATTTAAATTGATTTCCCCCCTCATTTTGGGATCTAGAATAGGAAGAAAAGTCAGCCTTCTCCAATTCTCATTCATCAATTTGCTACAATATAATAATAGTTTTAAGGGATCTCCTGAAATTCCCTACAAGCATACAACAATTAAACTCTATATTTCCAAGAGGGGATGAATTGGGTTATTGTCTAATAATACGGAATTTAAAATCTTTACTGATTTTAACTTATTTTACCGATTTAGCTCATGTCGATTTTCTTTATTTCAATATATCACATATATGCAAGTTTCTAAGCAATAAGCATGTATATAAATGAAAACTTGCAATAAGTAAAGAGTTAGGGATAGAGAAAATAACACCGTGATTTATAGTGGTTCGGCCAACAATGCCTACGTCCACTCCCCCATGCCGCGTGTCACGGTCTTAACTTAAGGTTAGGACGTTCAGTCACGTTGTAAAGGAGCTCATGTTTTGGGACATCAGTTTAAAGTCGTTAAGGGTTATATGTATCCTTCATGTACCCTTGTACTGGTGAGATTTCATATGTGAGGTCTTATTCGGAAGTTTGCCAGGAGAATTAGAAACATGCTCGCTTGCCGCTAGCCGCCAGCGTAGTATTGTGGTTTTGTGAAGGAGCTTATGTTCCGGAGTGCCGGATTGAGCAAGCTCCAAGTCCAAAGTAACTCTCATGGGCATATGTACTGGAGATATTTCGCCCGTGAGGTCCCGTTCTAAAATTTGTCGGGAGATTTAGAGATACGCTGTTTGCCGCTAGCGTAGTTTTGGTGCATTGTGAAGGACCTTATGTTTTGGAGTGCCGGATTGAACTCACTCTAGGTCCTAAGTATCTCTCATGGGCATATGTACTGGGGAGATTTTGCTCGTGAGGTCTCGTTTGAAAGTTTGTCGGGAGAATTAGAGATATGCTAGCTTGAAGCTAGACGTTGGCCTAGTTTGGGGCATTGTGAAGGAGCTAACGTGCCGGGGAGCCGGATCGAGTTGGACCAAGTTCATAAGTGAATCTTATGGTAACTTGTACTGGGAAAATTTCAGCCCCAGAGTTAGATTTCGAGATTTACCGGGAGATTTTGGCAGTGTGCCCACTTTTGGGCCTTACCGGCACTTTGCCTCAACAATGGGGGTGTTGTGGAAAATCATCAAGACGAGCTCATTTGGGGACGAGATTTTAATCCAAATTCACTTATATTATGGTTTATTGACTCGCAGAAAGAGTTCCCAGAAACTCCTCTTAATATAGATTTTAGAGGGGGTGTGACAACTCAAACGCTAGGTGTGTATACTGGTGAAACATGTGCAATATCTCTAAAACATCTTTAGGGGGAAGCCTAGGTGAACCTTGGGGGTGGCCAAGGGGGCTTCGGTGGTCTAGGGGCTTTAGCCGTGAACCATCTCGCCCTTAGATATGATTGGGACAATGGTGTATTGTCGAGATTGTGTTGGATGGAAAATGCCATATTTTTATATCCGGTTGTGCCATTTGAGTGTCGGGTTCTGGTGTAGTGCAGAACCGCATGTGTATGCTTCGAGATAGCTTGTGAGCTTTCATAATTCATTATATTTAGGGGTGTGCATTAATCGGTTTTAACCGATTAACCGAACCGTTCCGACCCATTTTTTTAATACGGTTCGGTTAATTCAGTTAAATCGGTTATTGCGGTTAAATTTTTTAACTTTTTTGGTTATTCGGTTCGGTTACGGTTATGAGATTCGTATAACCGAACCGACCGATTAACCGAAATTAAACCATATATATAGATATATTTAATCAAATGTTAGTTAGAATCAATATTTTTAGAATCGGATATGTGATTGAATTAGTGATCCAAAAAATTTAATGTGTCAGTGGTTCGACCGGTTGAAACGTTCCAAAAAATCGGTAGAACCGAACTACATCATATATAATTTTACTAATTAAAAATTATAAAAAATATTAAATTTTAATTTATTGGATTGGTTAATAACCGAATTAACCATAACCGACCGAAATATAATGGTTAATTGGTTAATGGTTATGTATCATAAATTGGTTAAATCGGTCACACTTTTATTTAACCGAAAGTTTCGGTTACGGTTAAAAAATCAAGGATTAACCGACCGAATCGACCGATGCACACCCCTAATTATATTACTGGTCTGTAGCCTCCCAAAAATGAGAATTTGGGTACAGAGGCTTCGTGTAGGCTGACTTACACGGGACATGTCTCTTAATAAGTGCCGCATGTGCCCTTTTTCCGTTAAGGAAAAAATCAGCCCGTGACAGTTGGTATCAGAGCCCTAGGTTGGGCACGTGGAAAGTCTACGGATGTGAGTAGATGTTATTGAGACGATGTGAACACCGTAAGGCTAGTGTGACGCCTCGGTAGAAAAATGGCTCGATAGGAAGCCGCGAGAGTGCGTGTTGGTACACGCGGGGAAATGTAAATCCCCAATTGAGATGAATTGATGTGAGACAATATGAGAGCACATGAGAAGTGCTAGTTTCATATGAGGTTGACTCAGGTGTAGCCAAAATATTCGAGAGAGACCCGAAATGGATGTGAAACTTGTCTACAAGAGACAAGAAAATGGTTTATACACCATGAAGATGTGAGAGATATTTAGGATGTACAAGAAACATCACGAGGGTGCCGATGGGATATTGGCAAGAGTATATGTGTTTATGAGAAACCGATGTGGGGTTGATTGAAGTTATGAATGATTCAAAAGGGCGTGAAACCCTTTTCCCATGGCAGTTGGATGCCATAACTCGATGGGAAAGTCGAGATGGGTAAGCCCTCTCGTGTGAGGCAACGATAAGAATCATGTATGAACCTGATGGTCCGTGTGAGTAATTTGGAAGTGTTTTATCGAGTGAAACCTTCGTAAGGCTATTAGTATTAAGTTGATTAGATTCCTGCGAGTTAGAATGTCATTAGCTTAAGGCTACAAGTAATGAGTTGATTGGATTCTCGTGAGTGGGAATACCACTAGCTTAAGGCTACGAGTAACGAGTTATGTGGATTCTCTAGAGTATGAATGCCTTCAGCTCAAGATTATGAGTAACAAGATGTTTGGATTCCCGCGAGTGGGAATGCCTTCAACTCAAGGCTACAAGTAACGAGTTGTGGGGACTCATGTGAGTGGGAATGCCAACAAAAGTGTGATGGCTTGAAATAGACCAAAGTAAAAGTGGGGGAGTGAGCCTGAAATGAGTCAGGTATCTCCGAAGACCCTTATGGAGTGCGATAACCATAGTGTTGGTTACGTTATGATCACGTGAAAATTAGGGGCCGATGTGTTATCGGTAATGAAATGACCTGCTCGTAAGGTAGAGTGCCTCACGAGTTGGTAATGTAACGAGTTGCTCGGTAAGGTAGAGTGCCTTACGGGTTGGAAGTGCAATGAGTTGCACGTGGGTTGCATGTGAATTGTAATTGTGATAGATGTGAGTGTGGTCTCGGAAGAGCCGAGATGCATGCGTTTTGGAGAATACTTGTGGCATAATGCGACTACGTGTAGTCGAAATGAGAGTGTATATACCAGTTACACTATGAATGGGCCAAATGTGTGAATTTTGGCTTTGGAGTGAGTTTGAAAATGACGATCACTTCGAGGAAGTGATCTAATGTCGAACAAGGTTTCGTGAAACAACCTTGGGAGTCAGCGTAGAATTGGCAAAAATGCCAGAGGGGGGTGGGAAACACCCTGGGAGTAGAACGAGTTGGCTTGGTGCCTAAGAGTTATAAGGTGAAGTGACCTAGAGTGGTCACGCGGGATGGAGATAATTTATTTGCGACAGTTGAGTATCGAGACAATTGATAAGCTCATGACAGAGCAAGTGACCCAGAGTTGAGTGTGAGAATGAGATAGTTGCTAGTGATATGAGAGTAACTACGTGTGTCCCAGAGGGGACTAATGAGAAATTAGCTCCACCATATGCTAATTTGATCGTGTGTGTATTCGTCTTCGGGAGACCCAGTGTACTACGCTGAGCGCCTTAAAGAACGGTAGGCAGAGGGCCAGGGTGAAGAGAACAACTGATCTATTCATAATCAAAACGAACAGAACCCCTTCATTTTTATAAAAACCCATTCACGTACACGTGTATGGCGACTTTTTTGTAAGAAGTTGCTGAGTCGAAAATGAAAACTCACGCACAAGAGCGTGTAGAAAGTAGTGATCGAAATCAGAAACACTCATGCACGAGAGTTTGTATGGAGTTGTGACTGAGACTGGACACGAAAACTAATACACAATCACGTGTATGGAGTTGCTTCATATGTAATGATAGGGATTCCTAGAAGCTGCATGAGCAGTATGTCGGGTTGGTGATCCAACCATATACGGGATCTTGAGCCTAGTGATAGAGTTGAGCCATTATATCAAAAACAAAGACTTCTGTACGAGAGTGTATATGACATTGTTTTGTTTAGATATTGTGTGTTAAATTAACTATAAACTTATATAATGTTGCTAATGTGGACATGTAATTTCATTCGTTGATATACAAATGTTATTCAATGTCTTCGCTGTGTGCCTTGTTTATAATAATCGAAAGAGATTCGTGATCAAATACAATTTGAACAACCCTCAATTTATGTCATCGTTGAGGACGCCGATGAATGAAGTGGGGGAGGATGTCACGGTCTTAACTTAAGGATATGACGTTCAGTCACGTTGTAAATGAGCTCATGTTTTGGGACATCAGTTTAAGGTCGTTAAGGGTTATATGTACCTTTCATGTACCCTTGTACTGTTGAGATTTCATATATGAGGTCTTATTCAGATGTTTTCCTGGAGAATTAAAAACATGCTCGCTTACCGCTAGCCGATAGCGTAGTATTGTGGTTTTGTGAAGGAGCTTATGTTCCAGAGTGCCGGATTGAGCTAGCTCCAAGTCCAAAATAACTCTCATGGGCATATGTAATGGAGATATTTCACCTGTGAGGTCCCGTTCTAAACTTTTCAAGAGATTTAGAGATACGCTGTTTGCCGCTAGCTAGCGTAGTTTTGGTACATTGTGAAGGACCTTATGTTTCGAAGTGCCGGATTGAGCTCACTCTAGGTCATAAGTATCTCTAATGGGCATATGTACCCGGGAGATTTCGCCCGTGAGGTCTCGTTTATCGGGAGAATTAGAGATATGCTAGCTTGAAGCTAGACGTTGGCCTAGTTTGGGGCATTGTGAAAGAGCTAACGTGCCGGGGAGCCAGATCGATTTGGACCAAGTTCATAAGTGAATCTTATAGTCACTTGTACTGGGAAAATTTCAGCCCCAGAGTTAGATTTTGAGATTTACTGGGATATTTTGGCAGTGTGCCCACTTTTGGGCCTTACCGGGCACTTTACCGCAACAATGGGGGTGTTGTGGAAAACCATCAAGACGAGCTCATTTGGGGACACGATTTTAACCCAAAGTCACTTATATTATGGCTTATTGACTCGAAGAAAGAGTTCCCGGAAAATCCTCTTAATATAGATTTTAGAAGGGGTGTGACAACTCAAGCGCCATGTGTGTATACTGGTGAAACATGTGCAATGTCTCCAAAACCTCTTTAGGAGGGAAGCCTAGGTGAACCTTGGGGTGGCCAATGGGGCTTCGGTGGTCTAGGGACTTTATCCGCGAACCCTCTCACCCTTAGATATGGTTGGGACAATGGTGTATTGTCGAGATTGTGTTGGATGGAAAATGCCATATTTTTATATCCGGTTGTGCCATTTGAGTGTCGGGTCTTGGTGTAGTGCGGGCCCGCATGTGTATGCTTCAAGATAACTTGTGAGCTTTCGTAATTCATTATATTATGGGTCTATAGCCTCCTAAAAATGAAAATTTGGGTATAGAGGCTTCATGTAGGCTAACTTACACGAGACGTGTCCCTTGGTAAGTGTCGCACGTGCCCTTTTTCCGTTAAGGAAAAAGTCGGCCCGTGACACCGTGCTTGAAGATTTCCACTATCAACCGAGTTTTTCGTGGCTCACCCGCAACCAAGAGTTTTACTCCCTAGGTTCACTCCAAACCTTTACACTTCGAGTTTTAGATAAAGACTCACTCACAAACCTCTTACAAGTATTTGAATAAAATATTTACAAATACAC
Organism: Zanthoxylum bungeanum; assembly: GCA_019454045.1. NCBI lineage: Eukaryota > Viridiplantae > Streptophyta > Magnoliopsida > Sapindales > Rutaceae > Zanthoxylum > Zanthoxylum bungeanum. Next base: position 7,602 of record SKCR01038778.1, on the reverse strand, counting down.
TTGTTCACTCACAAAGATTCTAAATGTAAGTTGCTTACCCAAGTGTTCTAAGCTCACTACTAATGAATATGAAGATGAGTGTGTGAGCTTGATGTATGAGAGTGTATGAATATGAAGGTTTATAAAACTCTTTGTTTTGGCCTTCGAGTAAAATGTATGAAGGTTCAAGATCAGTTAAAAAAATGAAACTGGGGCTCAATTTATAGTAAAATGAAAACTGCCCCAACTACCCTGTCTGAGACCGGTATACCGGTCTGGCAAAGCAACGGCTATATTATCGTTTGAATATACCCGTTGGGACATGTATGGTAACCGGTATGGGGACCGGTATTGTCCTCACCGGTTCCAGTGAGCTTGCAAAATCATAAGGCTCACTAGTATGTACACAAGTATGGTCCATGTCGGTTCCAGTAACCATGCAAAGGTTAGGCTCACCGGTATGTTGATCGGTATGGTGCATGTCGATTTCAGTGGCTATGCAATCTCCAGGAAGACCGGTATGGTAGGCCGGTATGGCACCGGTATGGGATGTGCCGGTTCCAGAGAGCTTGCAAACAGAGCAGGTCCACCGGTATGGTACCGGTATACCAGTCTCAATACAAAATATAGGATTTGAAGGTTTAAAATATTTTATACATGACCCTAATGCATCTATATGAATGTGCATGTGTCCTATGAGCTTAGATACTTAGATAAACAATTCTCATTACATATAAAGCTTTAAGCTAAGATTAAACAAGATTTTCTTCATTTTACCGCTAGTCTTCACATTCACGCTCTTCACCACCAATGTGTTTTGACATATTTTTATAATGTCTCGCTAATGTGCGTCGAAGACTTCAAAGGTTGACATGATCAAAATCCATCTTGAGAATATGTCGCTAATAATCTCCCACTTTTTGATGATGGCAACCTTTACAACTTGTGAAGCTTTGAGAGTACAAATTATTGACGATTTTACCCCCGTCAATATTAGCTCCCCCTCAATGTGTGTCTCCAATAAATCTATAATACTTAGACAAACACATTAATACACATTTTCTCCCCCTTAATATAGGAGTGAGGGTAACATAAGTTTAAATCTCATTCCTATGATTTCTCCCATTTTATTATCAAAAAGAGTGGAGAAGTAATAATTAATCAATAATGAGATACTGATTTAAGATGTGCAATAAACATATGAAAAATTTATCAAAATGCACACTTGGCCATAAAAAAATACATAAAACAGAAAATGTAGATAAATGTAGGCAATATTCATTTCATAAAAAAATCATAAGTAGCGAAAACCATGAACATTCACCAAAATATGTAAAAACATGTAGGTCATATCGATAAGCTAGAGATCTCCAGTAAATGAATTGATCTTCTTATCCATGGAGTCTAGGCATTGTTCCACTCTAGTGCTGAAGGTAGTGAACGAAGTGGAGAGCTGTGTGATATTTGTGGGGAGAGTGCCTAGATTGTCTGCTAGAGAATCAAGTCGAGCCATGACAAGGTTGTGTTGCTCATCCGTAGATGGTCTAGAATGCGATGGTCATTCTGCCTCAGCTGCTGCAATGTCGGCTTCCTCATCAGAATCAGCGACACCAATCGTTCTTGGTCTTTTGGAAATGAAGGCTTTATGAGCTCTGTTCTTGGGCTTCATACGCCAACTACCGTAGAATTTTTCCCACTGTTTGGCATGAAATGTAGCTAAAGTAATCTGTTGGTGTGGAGTGACAATGGATTTTGGCTCATCATGAATGATTTGAACATGATATTTTTGGAGAAGTTGTGTGATCAGAGAGCCGTAAGAGAGACTCTGCTGGGGATGAGAACGGGCGGTTTGCATGTATTGACAAACCATAAACCCTATGTCTATGGGTATGTCTAGCTCGAGGGATCCGATGACTCAGATATCTAAAAGATTAACAATATCAATATGACATTTACGTGGTAAGATAATGCATTGGATGATTTCAGTGAGAACTTGCATATCAAAACCTAAGTCAACCTTTCCGGATATGGATGAGGGATGATGGCGTCTTTGCACAAATTCCATAACTCCGGCTCCAGAGATGCACTCAAATTGACGGAAGGCTCTATATGAGGAGGCATAAATAGGTCTATTGTTTGAGGTTCGAATGAGACGGTTAACAGTGTTGGGAGTGACTGTGAAATGAGTTCTGTTAACTATTGTCCTAAAGGCTCCTTGAGTATTAATGGGAAATTCCATATTGGTGTAAAATACTTTGACAAGGTTTGGATAGATAGGGTTACACATTTGACAAAAGGGAGAAAGTTCGTGATTTTGAAGAATTAAGTGACACGAAAATTGGTCAAATCGGCCAGATCGCAAAAATAAGCACTTTATTTTTATTAATTTCATTATAAATCCTCTTTTGGCTATCATTTGTAAAGTACTGATCATGATAAAGCTTAGGGTCCATTTTGTAAAAAGTGTGAAATTTTGGGGTTTTTGTGCAAAAAGAGTAAAATTTTGAGGTTTTTCAAAAACGACGGAATCGATCTAAAAAAGTGGTGGATATAGGTTCTAAACACGTCCTAGAGCGATTTTGAAAAAGAAATTTTACCAAAAACAACCTAAAATGACCGAATCTAACAAATTTATTTCTAGGGTTTACAAAACCTAAAAATTATGAATTTAATAATCTAAAGAGTAATAATCGAAAATAATGACCAAGATAGAGTGCATAGAAGTCGAAATTACCTTAGGAGTGAATGCAAGGTGGAATGAGATGATTTGAGAGAGATTTGAGAGAGATAGGGGCGAAATGGCGAGCGAGGATCGCGTCTGGTATTTTAAATTCATGAGACTGGTATATTGACCGATATGTCGGTATCCAAGACCAGTAAACGCATCGCCAGACTAGTAAGCGCTGCTCGAGATCGGTATACCGGTCCCAGAAGGGTCATGAAGATGTATCTCAGTGTTTTATCGACAAAATAGCCCCAAAAATAAATTTTTTAAGCATTTTTAATGATTGCACAAGTTATTTATTAACTTAATGAGATCCATTAATCACTCAAAACAAACAATTCATATCACAATGAAACACATTATACATAGTATCATTCAATACTTATAAATAGGCAATCAAACCATATTTCATTCATTTAATGCAATAATGCATAATTACTAACATGCTTCAAAATTTAAATCAATTCATATTTATTGAAATAAGCATACATATTGGAGGAAACGGTACCAATATTTCCATAAATATGGATTTTACCTATTACAATTGTCATCAGGTGACAAATCCACAAATTATCCAAATTCATTCATTTTTGAGGATTTTGATATTTTTTTCTTTGTTGAGCTCTTCCCTCATCTCTTTTGAGTCTTTGGGATCAATTGTATTTCTCATTGATTGACCATTCCCAAAACTCCCACTACAAAATTATTTATGTGCATTTTGGTACCCAAATTTTCTTGGGTCCATGGGGGTTAATTTTGATTCTTTGGGGAATCCATGCATTTACATTCACATTGTTGTTCATGCACTCAAATATTTTGTGTCCTTTCTTATTGCATGCATGACATGTGATATTTTCATTAATAGGAACATTTGCATGCGAATTGGATGCCTTAACAAAATAGTTCTTCAAAAATTTTCTTTTAATGTAAGGCTTATATCATAATCCTTCCTTTTTAAAAGTACATTTTTGGGATCAAATTAACATATTAAAATTTTTATCTTTTGTTACAATATTATGCAAATCTATAACATTTTTATTTAATGCAATAACATATTAAAATTTTTATCTTTTGTTAATGTAGACACTGCATTTTTGCATAATGCCCAATGATGAGTCTCGTATGGAGGCACTACCCGATAAGTTGCGGGAAACGGATGTTGGAAGGGAAAATTATGAATTTAATAGCTCGTCAAATTTAAATTCGCTAGTTAGCCGCGGGTTCGCTTAGTCAATTCATGTTTCAAACTTTAATCTTGACCTAAAACCCCCGCACCCATCCAAAGCCCGTACACACCCATCCAAAGCCCATATGTACCCATTCAAAACCCTACCACGACCAAGAAACCCTAACCCTAGCTCACCACTATATAAAGACCACTAAACTAAACCCTAATAGAGGCAGCCCCAACCAATTCACTCACACCAAAACAAACATGCAATGAAACCCTAAACTGATATCTCACTTCACGCCGTCTAGCCTCTCTCTTCCCTCTCTTCTTTCTTCTCCAACAACTCCACTCACGGCGAAGAAAAAAACAAAAAAGACAAAAACCCTAAGCTCTATCCCAATCTCTATATTCTCTCTTCTTCCCATCAAACTCTCGGAAGCCCTAACTCCTTCTTGGCTCTCTCTCACTATACACCGACCGACTAACGAAAACACCTCACGCAACCCCCACCAATGCACTGGACACAAAGAAATGAAACCCTAATCTCTATTGGCCACACTCCCCAGGCTAAACACAGCTCCACAAACCGTGAACCACGATCACGACAAAACCATTCACGCCACTCTCCTTCACGCCACTCACAAACAATACACATATGCACCACACACATAGGTCAACCGACACACACACACGTCCCTTCTTCATGCAACAAACTCTCCACGCCACTCACAATCAAGACAAGACACACACGGCTGACACTTCAAAAGACACGGCACACACAGACTCAACTCACAAAACTCACCCAAGCCACTCACGGCTCCTTCACGGCAACCAAAACCACTCACAAGGTACACAAAATTCAGCCACAAACCCACACACACTGACCGACTGAAACAAGAAACAAAGCAGTAGCCATAAACCAACGAACCTCCTTCACAAATCACAAAAATGTAGCCACACACTCACACGACAAAACAAATAAACCCCAAAGCAAACTGACACAAAGACTGGCCACCAAGTAAACAAGATACAAACAACCACCCATTAAGACCAAGCCACCGAACAAACCAAGATAGCCGAAAAACATCAACTAAAATAAGCCAACTAACCGACCAAACCATCATAAAATTAAGCGATACAGCAGTCCATTTACCGAGCCTACAAACTTCCCCCATAACCGAACAAAATAGCCCCTGAAAACAGTCAAAAAAAAATCCCTGAAACACCAAAAAACGGTCCCAAAATACAGCCAAAACAGTGAACTAAAACAGCCACTGAAAATAGTCCCTGAACCTCCGAAATAGTCCAAAAATCACCCCAAAATAGTCCCGAATCAGCCCCCAAAATAGTCTAAAAAATCATCCAAAAACAGCAGCAGAAAACGCAGAAAAACAGCAGCATAAAACGCAGGAAAATAGCGGGTAAAAATAGAGAAAATAGCTAGCAGAAACAGTGAACCAGACAAAATAGCGGAAATGTTAACCCTTCCGACGATGTCCCAACGCACTCCAGAGAAGCGACTTAAAAGGTAAGACCTGAGGGCACCCTTTATTATATTTTATTTTGTCGTCCTGGAAACAGCATGCTTGGTTGGACGTGGAATACGTCCAACCGGGTATGCGAAGTCCTACATTGAAAACGGCCAAATTCTTTGGTCACATATTTATTATTCCGCATTTATTTCATATTAGTCTATTATTATTTCGCATTTAATTTACGTTTATTGTTGTTTTATTGTTCCGCATTTGTTTTGTGTTATTTATCTTCCTTGTTATTTCGTATATTTGTCTCTTCGGTTATTTATTGTTATATGCATTATCATATTTCATGTATGTCAACATTGGGTTAATGATTGCGTTGTGTTAATGATTGCGTGTTATCCCTTGCGGTATATCGGATGGAAACCTATACATAAATTCCATAGCCGAATCCGAATAGACGGTAGTGCGGTCTGTACATGGGATACAACTCCACGTACCGCTTGAGAAACACTCATGCATGTGTTTATGTCATTATAGATGTCGTTTTTGTAATCTCGCTCGAACGCATTCCCGAACGCCACAAGGACATATGCATTCTGCCTCACTCCATTCGAACACGTTTACGAATTCTACTCGAACGCATGCATTCGGCCTTACCCCGTTCGAACGCGTTTACGAACGCTACTCGAACGCATCCATTATGTCTCATTTCTGTTCGAACGCGTTTCTGAACGCTACTCGAACGCACATGCATTCTGTTTTACCATGCCTCAGACCTTATCCCGTTCTAACGTGTTTTCAAACGCTATACGAACGTGAACATTCTGTTTACCATTATAACGCGTTTCCGAACGCTGGACGAACGCACATACAGTGAACAAACCTCATTTTATCATATATCATGCATGTTTGCTTCTTTGGTCATTTCATTTGTATTACGTATCTAATTATCCGCTTTTATTATTAATACTTTTATAGTTGTTATTAGTTACGTTATTGCGCTTCATTGTTTAATATGTCTATGAAATTATGCAATTGTCTTTCTTTTTATTTATTTACGTTTATGGGGGTGCAATGTGTGTTGATTACATTATCTTGCATGTGTTGCATAAGACTTGATTATACTATTGCATAAATCTTTTTTTTCATTACAATTGGCATAAGTAAGGGACCATTCCGAACCCAACGGTTTGAGGTCTTCCCTTGCGAGGGGTGAGTGCGGCCTTAAATCATTTCCCTGTTCACACTGGGTGGCGACTCCATTTTATTTCTCCGGTTTAGTCCCCCACGGACTACTCTGTACTCCCGACTGGGCCGCGAGCCCGGGCAGCGTCGTCGTGTCTACAGTCTGGCGACTCCACTGGGGATAGAGAATCGGCCTCGAAATAATGTCTTGTGATGTTTGTGATTTTTACTTTAGTTAACCGTGTCTCATATATTTTGCATACCATTTCTTACCTCGATGGCATCATGTATCGTGAAGTCGTTTTCGCTCGAAGCAGAGAATCGTTATATGGTATCATCACTCGTTGGCACGTACCTTAGGGTATAAAAAGGAGCGTTACCTTGAGTGGGGAGACCTAGTTGTGGGCAACCCTTCGCCAGAGGGAGCCTTTATCTATATCCTTATAAAACCGCATGTGAACCATAGTTGTATGACATATAGAAGCCACCCTTTTATACTTGTGTTTGGGACCATCATCATTTGGATCCAGTTGGACTTCTCGTCATAAGATACGAACTTGTTGGGCTATTTAAACTGCGACGAGTTTATGTCTTATGACGATTGGGACAAAAGCTTCCAAAATATCGATGGGCCACTTTGTGTTTGGGCCTCATATCATTTGAAGTTGTTTAGCCACGTTATTGCAAAAGTGTAAACATGTTGGGCCTTTTTCAACTGGGACAAGTTTGCACCTCGCAATAATATGATTGAATGCTTTGAAATGATAATGGACCAACTTGTATGAAAACCTTGATGGACTTAGAAAATCCAATCATGATATAAATATGCTAGAAGCATGAGTCCGATATCCACATTGGCTTTCATCCAGGAAGGATACGCCTTGTTACGACATATTTATATGGCTTTCATCCAGGAGGATACGCCTTGTTACGACATATTTATTTATTTTGGATACCTCCAAGTCCATCCCTATGACCGTGATCACCGAAGGCCCAATTTATCGTTTCTAGATAATGGCACGATCCCCATAATAGACTTAGTCCATGTTGTAAATGGGCGA